>APFE031593923.1:488395-499470 GCA_000404065.3 Pinus taeda | reverse complement strand
CATAAATTAAATCTTTTCTATTAATTATTAATTATTAAATTAAAATTCAAAAACATATAATAAAATCTTAATTATGAAAATCGGTGAATAAACTTTCCCATAGTTTAAAAAAAAAAACACATGCGCATCAGGAATAGATGCCTCCAATAATTAAATTAAAAATCATAGGTATGAAAAATTTGATAGGTCGAGCCACATATATTTCCTTTCCGTTCATAGATCGATTCCTGTAAGCATCGTAATGTCTCCTAAACGGTATAAACAAAACAAAAGTAATCAACCATGCTGCTCGTGCAGAGAAATTAGTGTGGACACCGGCGGTTTCATGGTTTATGGTGGATATGTCGCTATCTTTCTTACCATCTTAATCCTATTTTCCTGTGCATGTCCCAATCAAACTTCCTCCGCATTATTATTTTCCTTTTAATTTATGTACCCCTCGTCCTATTCCCACCTCCATGGTTGTTTCGCAGCGGGCTAGGAATAAAGTGAAGAAAACCATATAAGTTTCGGATGTTAATTTTCTGCTGCGTAATGTTTGTCGCGTCCAAACATAATCTACGACACGTGGAGTGTGTTTAACATCGCTCTGTCGTCATTTGCATTTCGGTGGCTTTTATTCATCTCTAGGAAAATCGTAATGATTGATTTATGTGTCTGTTACATGGAATTTTTCTTAAGAGTCTGGCAAACTAATTTCAATGGTTCCTGTATATTTCGGGAGTTTTGGAACTGTATTGGAACTTTTTTCAGGGGAGTTGTAATGGGAGTTTAATGATTGATTTATGTGTCTGTTACATGGAATTTTTCTTAAGAGTCTGGCAAACTAATTTCAATGGTTTCTGTATATTTTGGGAGTTTTGAAACTGTATTGGAACTTTTTTCAGGGGAGTTGTAATAGGAGTTTGAGAAAGTTTCGGAAGCTTTTAAAATTGTCTTTTGGATTTCTTACTTTCTTTGAGGTCGGGGAATACAAAGCTTGTAGAGAAATACGCTGAACTATCCACAAAACATGAACCTAAGTTGAAACATTTGTAAATATGTTGAACTGCCCACAAAATGTGAGCCTAAGTTGAAACCTTAGCACGAAGAAAGGCCAAAAAGCAAAGCATCCTTAACACGATATCCTTAATTGAGAAACTTGGGCAATCTCTTAATGGGTTAAGGAAGTGTGTGGCACCTAGATGTAAAGTAGATATCTGGGATGTCATTTTGATGAGTATTTCTTTTGTTGTTTATGTATATATATATCGCAGAAGATTGTGTGTGCATATTGTATGTGGCAGTGAATACATTAGAATTTATTTTCTTTTTCTCTTATAAATAACTAGAAAAACATATGTGAAATTATTCCTTTGTATTTTTAAGTCAGATTGTTTCAAAGATTTTCATGTGTCATAATAAACTTAACATTTCAATAGTACATATATATATAATAAAAAAGACACTCAAAAAAATATATTTTCCAATTGCATATGGTTCCACAAAGATGCAATTGGAAAAATTTACTACAGGGCCAAAATCAGAGGAATATGTTAGAACCACCTATACACGCATCTGTGTGGAAATGGACTTCAGTGCCGGATTTCCAGCTAAAATACATTTAACAAGCAAAGACTATGTGTGGAACCAGAAACTCAATTATGAAAGTGTTCTTTTTAGATGTTGATCCTGCTTTTAGATAGGCCACCTAGCCAAAAATTGCCCAAAAACTTCCCAGAAAAATTTTGCTAAAAAAAATAACCACAAATCTACATGGTGGGAAGGAGCACAAAACAAACACTACATTGTCATCAAAGAGGAATACTCTCAAGAAAACTCTGAATCACAAGAAATCCGGCAAGAAAGAAACAACTTTCAAGACAATAAGGGGAAAGCCCCGCCCAACAACAAAAGAGTGAACTTGACAACCCCTCAAGCATCAACAGTGATAAGGACTTGAATATCTCACAAAATAAATCTTCATTTAACAATAAAGCAAATCTCCTAGACCAAACTTCTTCTTCGACTATCCTTAAAAGGACGAACATAGTAGATTGCGAAGCTAAGACACCAATGTCCCAAGAACCAGAAGAGATGAAAGAGATGCTAGATAAAGAAAGTTGGAAGACTGCAGAGAAAAAAAAAGAAAGCTACAGCGTCAATCTCACCAAAAAAGACGAGGAGCCATACAATTAGAAACTAAGAAAATTATAGATCCCATAGACCAAGTTGGTTTCAGTGGACGTTCTTCTTCTTCATCATCAAAAAAAATTATATTTTTATTATTCATATATTTGAATTAATTTGAAATTTTGGTTTAATATTAATTTTATATTATTATAAAATTATATAATAAAATATTTTTTAATTTTTTATATAAATTATAATTTTTTATTATTATATATCTGAATTAATTTGAAATTTGATTTAATATTAATTTTAATTATTATATAAATTATATAATTAAAATATTTTATTTTTTATTATATAATATTAACGCTAGTTGTTTCCTGTAAATTTTAAAGAAGTAGATGCCACATAGATTTATACGTCACAGATTGACATGATTTTACGTCAGATAATTGTTTTTTTTTGTTTTAATAAAAGTTCAAGAAAAGATCAAATCTACTTCGTCCCACACTCATGATCAGACTGTAAAACAGTAATAACATGTTACTCTCCTCTTAAATTCAGACAAATCTAAAAGTAAAACGCATATACACTAATTCTTATTTAATCCTTCATGGAAGGAATTCTAAACTATTTCTGGTGATGATATTTATAATGAAAGAAACCAGAAGATTTTAGGATTACTGGGGCTTAAAATTCTTATGAAAACTAATTACCGGATCAGAAGGCTACATAAAATGGATAGTAAAATCTACGGCTGCTACAGAGAAGATGTCTGTTGGCCATTGATTGTGATACCGCCGATCTCATCAGTATGAACGGCTGCCTCGTGGTGATCTGTATGGGACTCGTCTTCGATGATTCTGATTCTCTCGGGTTGAACCCACCTGCCCTCGGAATTCTTGATCAGTCCTTTGTTCGCGTCCTGCAACCAAAAGGGAGGAACCAGGTGGTGTTCCTTAAGAAAATCGCACGACTTATTCACCATAGCTGGATCGCGCCCCGACGACAGATGGAAGCGCTGACCTCGCCCATGATATCCGTCCAGGAGGTGCAGATGGGCCTCCAGATTATGAAAGCACGAGAGATCGTTCGTCGGTTTCAGGAATGGAGACTGTGTGTGATCAAGAGCCAGCTCCACACCTACATGACAGTAACTCCACGGAAGCTTATCGACCCATTGCTTCATCATCTGGAACTTCTCGTTGAACAGAACGCCAGGGACCTTCGGCACGCCGTCGTGAATATTTACCACTCTCAGAAATTTGATCCCCAGCTCCTCGCACCGATTCTTGAACGCCAAGTTACCCACCCTTGGCCCCGCGAACGAGAACACCGTTATGGGAATGAACTCCGCATCATTGTCGCTCTCCGAGCGGTTCAACCCCAATTCTGCAATATCGTACGCACTGAGTACTGCCAGCGCACTCCCTAGGCTGTGGCCCGTGATCGTTATGCTCAGCTGCTCGCCTCTGTATTTCTCCAGCATTCGCTTGAGCTCCGACAGGACTTGATCCCGCACGCTGCTTTTACAGAACTGACAGTCTCGTTCCCGGGCTGTGTAGAGATTCAGGAATCCCGATTCGACCTTCACGTCGGGATGGGGATGTATGTAGTTCAATCCCGCGGGCCTGAGATAATCCATGAGGTCCGCGATCCACTCGAGTTTCGTCACTGTTCCTCTCCAGGCGATTACGATATCCCGCCGTCCGAGCCTCTGGATCTCGTCCTCGTCCGTGGCCACGGCTATGAAGCCCATCCAGTTGGCGTGAGTGCTCCAGGTCTTCTGCACTTGAGGCTTCTGGAAAACCCCAGGGAGATTGATGTTGGAAGTGGCATACAGATATTTGGTGACTTCATAACCGTAATCCGACATTCCAACGCCTTGGAAGAGCTCCCTGCGATGATACTTGCAGCTACCGCAGTACTTGGAGAAGGGATCGAAGTCAAAACCATCATAACAGGCCTGGGCGAATTCTCCATACCTGATGATCTCCTTTCGCAAGATATCGTCAATGGGATCAAGCAGCCCTTCCCAGTTGTTGGCGCCCTGGATTTCCCTCCATATGTCTGCCAGATTCCTTTCGGGCTTCCGCGTCTCGGCGACGCTGGCCTCTACAGCGTCCAACATGGTCGTCAGGGACTCCATCTCTGCGCTTCTGACAAGCGGCAGTGGCCTTCCTTTCATGTTGGTCAAATTGCGGGGACATTGAATAGGCTTCCTTTGCCAATGAATCGAGTGCTGATCCTGCGAAGCCCTCTGCATCCGCAAGCTGGAGTGCGCTGGCTCACAGAGGGCAGGCCAGCGTACCAGGCCGAAATTGGCTAGCGTAACCTGCGGAGAAGAAGTAGGAAGGAAACAGGCCCTGCACATTGCCAGTGAATTCATGGCAGCAAGCGAAGGATTCATGAGCAACGACAGGAATGAGTATCAGAAAACCACAAAACGAAGCGATGCTTCGACTTGGTCTAAATGGGCTCGAATTGCCTTTTAATGTAAGAGATCCAACACGTGAATCGATGTTGCTTTGAATTATTGAGCACCGTAACGGATTAGGAAGCGAGGACCAAAAGAAAACCGACCAGAGATATGACAATTAAGCGTCCACCCTCATGTCGATTGCAGGTTCTCTGATCCTGCATACGTGGCTACTCGGGCCCACCGTTTCTGTCACCGTTTGAATAGACGGACGTCGGTGTTGTTACCATAATTATTTATTGCCGGAAAACTTTTACAGCGGATAACTTATTTTGTACCTGGTTGAATGATATTTGTCATTTGTCCTGCGCTGTCCTGGCTCCATTTAATACAGAGTTAGAGACATGGAATTTGGACTATCTGTGGGTTTTGTGGGGACACACAAATCTAAGTTAGTAGTAATTTATTTCTGGAGTGTCGCACCAATAATTTAACAGAGTGGAAACCCTGGAAACCCTATTACTGTGTAAAAACATGGGTTAAGTTTCTATGAAATAGGAATCTCATTGTGAGCTATATGAAACTGCTCACTAAAAATAACTAAAATATATTAAAAAAATATATATAAAATATAATTGGTTTTTTTCCTTGTAATCTATAGTATATGAAAAAAGTCACCTAAATTAAAAACATTTTGATATATAAAGAGTAAATTAGTGTGCAATAAAAAAGTTTAAGCGGGTGAATACGAAAGAATATGTAATTAAAGTGATAAAAACCTGTTTTCAATATATCAGATTTGATATTTTTATATAATATAAATAAAATAATAGTGATATTAAATATAAAAATGATATCTATTTAAAATTTAAAAATTTTAATAAATATAATATTTTTTTTTTAATTATTTTTATTAAAAATAATTATTTAAAAAATATATAATCTAAAAAATTTTAACTTTATAAATTATTTGGATTTTAATATTTTCATTATAATATTGGTTTATTTAAAAAAATTGTTTAAAATTATAAATACTACGTAATTATCTTAGTTTTAAATTTTTGAAAGTTTGGATTTAAAATCCTTGGTGTAATTATAATAACTAATTTAAATTAATAATCTAGAGATAAATTAAAAGAAAATAAAATAAAAAAATAATAGATTAATTATACAGGTTTTGAATTATTATATATAAAAATAAAAATAAAAATGTATGGTATTATTATAATGATATTAAGAGGAGTGAAATGATCATTTAGATGTATAATGATGACGACTATGAGGATTAATGTCCACTAAGGCTTATATGGTCTATCACTTTAAGAAGGTAATAGATTAAATAGGATTCTTTAACATTTTATTTATATGCTAAAAAAGAAGTGAGAGAAAGGTTTCCAAATCACCATAGTTTTGATGAGTTAAAATGTTAAGAAGGTTGTCAAAGGACAATAGCTCTAGTGGTAGCTAACGAGTTTAATTCACCCTCCACCTAGGTTCTATTCTTTGAAGACATGTTAGATTGTGTCTAATGTTTGACCAGTAATTCCTATAATCTTGAATATTTGACTAGTAATTCCTATAACTTTGAAGGGGATTGAATGTGAGTAAAAGGTGGAGAAACTAATAGAAAGTGTTTTAATATGATTATAAGATGGACAATCTAAGAGAAAGTGACATTGACTAGTAATTTCTATAACTTTGAAGGGGATTGAATGTGAGTATAAGGTGGAAAAACTAATAGAAAGTGTTTTAATATGATTATAAGATGGACAATCTAAGAGAAAGTGAAATTGAAGACAAATTAAGAGAAAGTGGTTTAATGTGAGTAGGATTCAATCCTCCCAGGTTTGGTGGCAAACTCTTTCATGTGAGTATAAGATGGACAATCTAAGAGAAAGTGGTTTTTATTTTCAACCCTTCTAGGATTGGTGACAAACTCCTTTCATGTGAGTATAAGATGGATAATCTAAGAGAAAGTGGCTTTTATTTTCAACCCTTTTAGGATTGGTGACAAACTCTTTCATCCCAAGGTGTTTTTTCAACCCTCCCACCGTGTTTTGAGAATTCACCAATGCTCAGTTTCACTATGAAGCTCATAACAATTAGTTCTAATCTTGGAAATGTTCATTTTCATCTTCAAACTAGTCAAGACAGATACATAATTTGGTTTTTCTTGATTGGGGTTGATCACCTCCTTATAATAGTGCACTTTCCTTTTTCCCTCCAACTCTTTATTTTCACGCAATTTCTATTTAAATTTGGAAGCAATACTATTTTAATATTATCTGAATTCTGCAAGATGATCTCCTCTTTATTCCCTAGGGCTCTAGCCAAGACCAAGCATCCTTATGATGCCCTCACTTCAATCAAAGGTGGAGGTTTTGGATAAAGTTAGAAGCAATTTCAGGAAACCTCTTTACATCCATATTGTATAACTTCTTCCATGTGCGGGCCACCCAGGGTACCAGAAACTATTATCAGCCATCAAGAAAGGGTATTTTTGGCCCGGATTAAGAGAGGATGTTCTGAGTACTTGTCCAAATGTTTGGAGTGTCAGTTGGTGAAGGCGGAACATCGACATCCCGCTGGTTTGTTGCAACCACTGCCCATTCCATAATGGAAATGCGAGACCATATCATTAGACTTCATCATCGGTTTATCCCACACCAGGAAACAACATGACTCGATTATGGTTGTAATAGACAAATTGAGCAAAAGCGCACACTTCATACCTGTGAAATCCACTTACAAAACTGTGGAAATCACAAACATATTTATGAAGGAAATTTTTCGCCTGCACGGTATACCCAAGGTGGTAATTTCATATAGAGATGTGAAATTTACATCCACATTCTTGAAAACCCTCTTTTCAGGATTGGGTACCCAGATCCAATTTAGTACGACTTACCATCCCCAAATAGACAGACAAATTGTACGGGTAAATCAAGTACTAGAAGACATATTACACATGTTTGTGATGCAACAACCACATAAGTGGGAGGATTACCTCCACCTCGTGCGATTTTCATACAATAATGGACATCATGAATCACTGGATATGAGCCCCTTTGAGTTGTTATATGGAAGAAAGTGCAGAGTGCCTGTGGACTAGAATAATCCTGTTAATAAGCTAGCATTGGGTCCTGACATGCTAACAGAGATGGAGGAAACTATCAAGAAGGTTCAACAGAATCTAAGGGCTTCCAAGGATAGGTAGAAAATGTATGCAAATAAAAAGAGGACATACAGAGAGTTTCAACCGAGAGATCACGTATATCTAATAGTAAAGCCTCGAAAAATTTCCTTACAGTGGAGGGGTTGTTCTAAGTTAGCACCCTGGTACTATGGACCTTTTCAAGTCTTGCAACGAATTAGACCAGTAGCCTATAAGCTTGTGTTACAAAGACACATTCGGGTCCACAACGTTTTTCATGTTTCATTGTTAAAAAAGTATCTGTACAACCCACAACATATAATAAGCTGGGAAAATATACAGGTAATAAGCTAAGGGAATATATATATATATAGTTTTGAGAAAATTATGATTGTGAATTATGTATGTGCAGGTTGAACCGGAAGGAGAGTTTTTGGCAGAACCTCTTCATATTCTTGATCGAAGAGAAACCACCTTGTCGAAGCAAGCCATCACCTAGGTTAAAGTGCAGTGGAAGCACTTTGGCCTGGATGAGGCCACCTTGGAAGAAGAGGGATTTTTACAGGAAGCTTATCCGATATTGCTTTATTAAATTAGAAAGAACATCAGGGACGATGTTCCTCACATGGGTGGGGGGGAGATGTAACACCCCAGGCTCCATGAAAGAAGTATTGTGGTTATTAAACTCAGTTTTATGATTTACTGCATTTATTTCTTTTACGTTATGCCAATGACTGAGGTTGGAAATCCAAATGACAAGTTGTTACCTATTGTATGATTAATTAGGAATTTAGACATGTTAATAAAAATAAATTGTTCTCTATAATTAAAAAAAATAGTTAACAAGAAATAGTTACACCCTTTCCCCGGAGAGGGAAATATAGAGGGGAAAAGAAGGAAAAAGAGGGCTATCCTAGAGCTGGGAGAAAGACCAGTGGGAAGTTTCTCATTTACAGTCAAACAGAGTGCAGGACTTGAGGCTAGATAATGGAGTCCTGAGGCCCAAGGCACCAACTGTAGCTGGAGATAATCCAGGTGTGAAACAGAGAAAGTGCTCAGGGAATAGCCTGGACGTAATCGCCAAGCTCAAGGCTGGGAGGAGAGACTTTCCAGACGAATCTAGGTTCATATATTGACAAGTATAAGATAGATAAGTATCATAGACTTTAATTAAAGAATGGTATTACTTTATAAAATATTATTTGATTACAAGAATAGAAACAGCAAAATAATTACTCAGTAACATACAATAATAATTATGCAATAGTACACAGTAATGTAAAACATTCAACGATAAAAGAAATCTTCCTTCCACAACATTTTCTTTTAAATATTACATATGCAGTAGAATATAAACAGCTAACAGACAACGGCTCCCTTTTTAACAAAATTCTCGAGAAGTAAAAGATATTTTGTTAATGCGTAAAATATTGACCAAAACCCAAAACAATGTAGGAACCATTTCTTTTTCCTTATGATTTAGTTACCCTCTGTAAGCTAGAATCTAGTGAAAGAGGTAGTTTTGGAGGAAATAAATCAAACCTATAATTCCCGACAATTCCCGACAGAAAGTATAGTAAAACCCTAAGGCGAATTCCTCTTTTGACAAAGGACAAGAACCATTCCTTAAACTACTGTATTAATAAAGTCGTGCAATTTCAGTAAGAAGTAAAACGACTTCTACAAGGAATCAATACCTTAGCAAAAATTATGACAACAAAGTGAAAATCAATCAAGAATATTCAAGACGAACTATATAATAGTTGCATTACGAGGACCCAATTAATTCTTCCAACAAAAATATATCAAAGTCAAACTCTTCATACATATTTAACTGTGTAACGAATTTATAAGTTTTCATAGAAATAGACATATGTATATAACTTAACAAACTTTAGAAACCAAGTAGCAGAGTATTCCAAACCGAATAAGGCCGAGAGGCCTCTTCTCTGTCCCTCAAGATTTAAATATTTTGGAAGGATTAATTACATTCAAACTGGCAATTTAGCCACTGACTTACGAGACCGACAGCCTAGAAATTCTAAATATAGTTCATTACTAAAACTTTCGGAGTGCAGCATCACCAAAACAGTCCTTCACATAGTTAAGCGCACTGTAAATTCAAGCTAGGCTTTTCACCAAAGTAAACGAGCAACATAAACTGTAAAATGTCAAACATAGGAATTTGAGATGGTAGGTTTCCAACCTATAACAAATTGCAAAAATGTGAGTGCCCATAATCGTTGGAGACGCAAAATCTTAGCCACGAAAGCACCCTAACTAGTATAACAACATACCTGCAAAACCCAATTTGAAAACACTATTAACTCTGGTTTGAAAACACTATTAACTCTGGTGGGAAAGACCTGTATCATATCTAACCATAATAAGTAATTTGTGGGAAGAGCCAAACCTTACCTGAGTTCGGCAAGCTGCAACTGAAGGTCGTCCATCTACGTTGCATATAACCCTTCAAGGGGCTAGAAAATGCATGGGTAAGGAAAGAAAAGAAACTGTAAGTGCTTATTAAAAACAAAGACTTACCCTCTTCAACCGATGACGAAAATCACCATTGCTCACAGAATTAGAAGCTGGATGCCAAGCCTGGCCAACAAGAGAATATGTTAACCCTATACATCGAAAGAACTCCCAAGCAGATATAGAATATGACTCATAATGAATAACTAAAATGGTAGAGAGTGAGGGTTTTGCATTACTCCCCCGAGGAGGATGAATAGACAGAGCCATGGATCATGGAGGCAAAGTTGAAGAACCAATGGAGAAACCGGGAGCTGAAACGTTGCAGAGAAGTCGAAACCCTCAACTCTAGATTTCAAATGAGCTTCTCTTCGGCGGGAGACGGTGAGCTGGGTAGTTGGAAAATCCCTAAATCCTTCTCACCTTTGGATCGCCCAGACGCAATCAATGGATGAGATCCATACCACATGTCACAACCAGAACGAAACGATGAACGCCAACAGTGGAGTTGCCCAGGATCAAGCCACGTGGAGACACGTAGAGATGGCATTTAATTCCAAGTCAGGTAATAGCCTAGATGCCTCGTGGAAGGCCATGCCAGCGCTTACAGTATGGCATAGTCGGGTAGGCCAACTATGGGCAGTTAATGTAGAATTAAATTAACAAGATATGCCATAGAATCTAGCCCATATGGTTTGATTTAATGCATATATAGATGTGTAAATAATATTATTTATTTATTTATATATGTGTTCCAGGATTAGTTGTTACAAAAATACAATAATGAAAAACTTAAAACAATCGTACACTATTTTTCCTCTATTATTGTTAGTCCATATACTTGCTTTGGTTACTTGGATTCTTAGTTAAGATGGATCTATGTTGATTCTTAATAATATTATTTATATTATA
>APFE031593923.1:340748-487425 GCA_000404065.3 Pinus taeda | reverse complement strand
TCCTAAATTAAGATGGATCTAAATTACTTTAAATTAAGTTATAATTAATTAATTCTTGTCAATCTTTAATTTTAACAAGATTTATGATAAAATAAGTGTTTTGACATTTGTCATGGACTGATGTTTTTTAACATTTACTAATGATTTGATGTAATAAAATTTAAAATAAAATTTTAAATTTAATTATTTTTATTTATTTTTAATAATGTGAGATGTAAATTAGATGAGTATCTTAATACCTATCCTTAAATAAATCCATAAATATCTACAACCATTTAAATTATATAATTACTACAACTATTAATTTATATAATACACTATTTAATAATAACAACAACAACGACCTTAAAAATAAAATAATAATATTTTTAATTAAACCATCGTTAAAAACATCATTAATAATGTATGAAAATATCTTTACGTAAAGATATGTGTAAAAGTATCTTAGAAAGAGTTTACACAACGATATTTTGACACATACGGCCTCCTCCAACAACTCAGTTGAATCGAAGAATCTACCTAACATGTCGGTGGACACAATTTAGTATTCTTGAGCCTTCACACCATGCACGTGAATTGCGTTTCCTCGCCAAAGAGTCAATTTAGATGCGGAGCAAAAATTATAAATAGTGAGTTCCAGCGATGGGATGCTTTTCCAACATTACTCTTTCAAATATTTTTCAACGCGTTCACATTCAACGTTCCTTCGCTTCGCTTCTTTATGTACGTGCTGACTCGGTCATAAACGATATGGCAAGTTCTAGCGGAACACTGCTATATGAATTTGCTTCACACTTTTGACTCTATTTAACCATGATTAATTTTTTATGGTTTGTATTTCTGTGCATTGATAACTTGGTCCTCTGGTTCATCGTACGAATTCATTTGTTTGAAGAAACCCAGGTACAGAGGGGCCCTTGATGGTGAACATTGAGCGTATAAATTGTTCACTAATTCATATAGAGTTAAGAAAGTTAGTTTAATAATTCACTAATTAAGTTAGTTTAACAATTCATACATATAGTTAAGAAGGTTAGTTTAATTGGTTTAGTTTTTATTATTAAATAAGATAGATTAAAAAGTCATTTTTTTTAGCAACTATGCTCGTATAAAAAGTTAGATGAAAAATTATATATATATATGAATTTCTCTTTAAAACTTTTAAAATTAGATTTAGTTAGTAAAAAAATAACTAAATGTTTTGTTACACGGGAATGGCTCTTAAGAGTTGGGAAACTTATTTCGATGGTTAGCGCGTTCTCGGGAGAACAACGTTCCCTTTTCAATAGGAGCTACAATGGGAGCTTGGAAAAGTTCTAGGAGCTTTGAACCAACATTCCCTGGGGTTGGGGAATACAAAATATGTAGAGAAATATGTTGCATTACGCACAAAACATGAGCCTAATTTGAAACCTTTTTAAGAAGAAAAGCCAAAGACATCCGTAACACCGATATTCTTAATTGAGATACTAAAGCAATCTCTTGATGAGTTAAGGAAGCCTGTGGCACCAGGATGTAAGGGCAATATCTAGGATGTCATGGTGATGAGTATTTCTTTTGATGTTTATGTATATATATGACAAAAGACTGTGTGCATATTGTATGTGGCAATGAATGCTTAAACATTAAACATTAGAGTTGCTTTACTTTTTCTCTTAAAAATAACTAGAGAAACATATGTAAAATTGTTCTTTTGTATTTTAGGCCAAATTGTTTCAAAGACTAGTCATGTGTCATAATGAACTTGACATTTTAATATTTTATATATATATATAAAAGAAAGAACACGAAGAGAAAGACCTAAACAAAATATATTTATATATAAAGAGATTATATATTTATTATTAATATATTTAAATTAATTTTAACATTTAAAATACTTTGATTCAATATTATTTTGATTATTATAAAATTATACAATTAAAATATAAATTTTATTTTTTATTATATAATATTACGCTCTAAAGCTGTTTCTTGTAAATTTTGGAATAATTATGGAGAATTCCAATAACTGTACTCAAATTCTCAACCTTCCTGCATTCCAAAAACTAATAACAAAAACTAGTTCCTTCTAATAAATCATATATAAATCTTACGTACATTTGATTAAATCCAATCCGACCCACTTTCTGCCTGACGAGAATTTTTGGTATAATGATTGTGCAACTATTTCTTAGCAGACCTTTTTTTGTAAAATATAAGTAGAATTTTATATTGTTTACATCAAGAACTTACAATGGACGGAAGAATCCTTTCAATCTATTTCTAACGTCTCATATGATAGAATATGGTGATCTGTCATTTTACAAGAAACAGCATTCGTTTGATAATTCTGAATCGTGTTACATACCTGGATGACGGAATATTTCTGTAAACTACTAAAAATTTTAAAATTCTCTACGACGAGTAAGTACCAGTAAAGAGTCTCGGTAAAATAATAATGTCCATCACTGACAATCACATGTTTATGAAACTATAAACATTATAACACCTGGCGGTTTGTTCTTTTATTTTACAAGAAGCATTCGTACCAAAATTGTGAATCGTTAAATATCTTGATGATTAGATATTTCTGGAAACTATTAAAAGATTTCCACTGTGACCAAGTATAAGAAAATATTCACCATAAAACAGTACTTTGCACCATTGAGGATTGCATAATTTGACATTTTAATTTGGTACCACCATGATTGAAACACATAAACAAAATCATGGGCATATTCAGTCCACCTTCAAACAAAATTGTCTGGGCGAGTCTTGAATTTAAGAGTTTTTGGTTAGATTCGAATAACCTCCCAAAATTAAATTAAACACGTTGCTCTCAAGTTTCTATGGTTTCTATTGGATATCGGTCAAGCTCCAACTCATCTCCAATTTTCATGTACTTCAGAAATTAAGCATGATATTGGAAAAAATATATACAAAAGTTTAGTTTGGTTATTACCCTCATACGGTAAAGCTTATTTTGGTTAACGAGATAAATAATTCCGTAGTAAAATCTCTAGGCAATAAGGGTATCGGCTAATTGTATATTCATCTTAATATAGAAATGATTGATATTTTGGATTTTAAAAGATTAGTATATTGAATTTTATAAAATTAATATAGATTTATATTAATCAGAGTTGAGAGGGATTGAATTTTTTGATATAAATTTATTTTAAAGTGCAAAAAATAATGTGTAAATTTTTATTGTTTAAATTGTATTTTTGAATATTATAGAGATTATATAACGTGTGCATTGAGCCATTTTATGGTGCACATTAAATTGATTTTTTTGTTATTAATATATTTTGAAGTATATGTCAATATCTTTTTGTTATATGATTGGCAGGGCCTTTTCATTCATTCATTTTCATCAAAAGCAAGTTACAACTATAGATAAGGCCTCAACCTACCCATTGGGAAACAAGCTTGGCAGGGCCTTTTCATTCATTCATTTTCATCAAAAGCAGGTTACAACTATAGATAAGGCCTCAACCTACCCATTGGGAAACCAGATCTGTTGGTCACCAAACAACATTATATGTTATCTGTATGCCATCCAAAAATGAAATAGTTTGAGTCTATGTGATAGTGCCAACAACATTATATGAGTGCCTTATAAGACTTAACGTATGGAAACCATCTACAAACTAAAGAGATGTAGTATAGATAATTAGTTGGCATATACATCATAGAAAATTAAACAAAAACAAGTACAACCATATCCCAACAAACTGCTACTCATCAAAGGACTCCACGGGAGTTGGGTCCTTTGCACTGGAACATAGTAATTCAGACTGAGGAAGACACAGGATGTGTTTTTCAATGCGGCCGAGACTAACATTTTGCTACTAAATTAGGAATTGGATGAGTTGAAATTCTTTTTAAATTTCCTGATAACCTGAATCAGATTTAATAGACCTTGTTGGAGAGGTCGTGATAACTCTGGCCATAAGGCTCTTTATCACCCAGTAGAGATGGAAAGTTTGTTTGTATTGAGTGGTGCGACCTCTGGTATGTCATCGATAAGGACTAAGTCACGCCAGTCTTGAATCTGAACTTCTGCTTCTGCTTGCTGATTCAATTCGGTTTCCCATTTAGAAATCAATTGTTTAACGTGGGTCAAAGTACCTGTATGAGAGGTCTGGGCTACCTCCTTGATGATTTGAGCATCAATTTTATGGCCCCTCCTTCTCGATTACCGGTCTGAGGATGGACCATTGCCTTTGCGTTTTCTTGATTGTCGACTGCGGCCTCGACCACCTCTTTTGGAATAATTGGCACCAGGGGATGGATGAGTCATATGAATTTTCAAGCAAACAACAAAACCCGAAGTTGTCAACCAAACAAAATGAACCACCATCCAAAACCAAACTGTCTATGTGCAGTTAGGGAATTTACGAAAAAAATTGAAGACATGGCACAATACATAGCATGAAAGGAAGATGTAGAATTTGTTAGGCTCAAGTCTTTCAAAGAAACTAAGGGTCGAATGGAACAACCACCACCGATACATAGTACCGTAGTTCATCTCCTCGAGCTTGGGTGAATCAATATACAAAGATAATTTAAGGTATGTTTGTTGCCTCAAGAAGAAGGCTCCACAGATTGGCTCCCCGAGCCCAGATGAATCAATATACAAAGATAATTTAAGGTATGTTTGCTTCCTGAGGAAGAAGGCTCCACAGACCAGCTCCCCGAGCACAAGTGAATCAATATACAAAGATAATTCAAGGTATGTTTGTTGTCTCAGGAAGAAGGCTCCACAAACCGGCTCCCCGAGCCCAATTTTAGTAAAACCCACACCACATTCGCAATAACTCAAATAAAGGGAATTCAAACTCATTGCCATGCTTAGGACCAACAATTCAATGATATAACCAACATCAATGAATAGCCGTTCATCCACCGAAAGATTCTAGACCAAAGATTGACAATACATTCCCACTCGAGACAAAAGAATGCCAAAGAAGACGGATACAGGCATAGAAAAAGTAGACATTACATAAGACAAAACAATATAAACTTTCCAATTTTCCTGACAGTGATTCCCATTCTTCACAAGTATCATATTGCAGAGATTTCCATTTAGATTTCGAGAGGCATCACAAGAGTATGCAAACCATGGTCAAAGAGGAGGAATAAAGAGAAGTACATACCCGACAGAGGAAGCCATGAAACCAAGAGAACTAGTTGTGTCCAAGAAGCAAATCCGCCTGCCCTTCCTCGCAAACAAAATACACTTACCAAGAGCCTTCGCTCTCCTCCCATAAACAAAATCCACCATAAAACAACTAGATGCTTAGTTCAATGAGCCTTTACCACCTAGAGATTAAGAGCCCATCGGTTCGTCACATCACAATTACGCATCCCATGTGCACTGTCATCCCACATTCATGCTTGAGCATGTGAGGGCGTGGGTCGGGCTGCCCTCCAACTTTTTCATCGAGCTTGACCCACCAACTTTTCATCGACCAATTTACACAAGTGATCCCGAGAGGGATAATGATGTGTCCCACACCTCACCACCCTATAAGGGATAAGTACATGTCAATATTAATTCATATTAAAATATTTTATTTATAACCCACATTGGATATTACACTATAAAAATGTTTTATTTTAACATATCTATTATATATCAATATATATATATATATAATATATATATAATATATATATATATATATATATATATATATATATATATATATATAGATATATATATAGTTGATATCACATGTTTAAAAATCTCACTCACATTTTTTTTTTTTTACTTTTAATTACTTTACATGAAATTATATTAGGTCATATGGATTTCTAGTTAAATATGTATAGCATATTTATTTTTCTTTTTTATTAAATTGATATTGTTTTTCTATTTAGAAAATATTTTATTTTTATTTGAAGACGAAATACATTGCTTTCATACTAGGTTGTAAAATAAACTTTTTGACTTAATAATTAGTTTAACCAATTAAATTTTGTAAAATTTATTTAAAATTCAAATAATTTAAATATTTTCAAAAATGTTAAATTTATTTATATATTAAAAAAAATTAACAATTTCATTTATTTACTTCTTTGAAATTAGTGTAACCCCTTAAACACCTTGAAAATGATATTATATGGAAAATTATTATAATAACACGCCATGCACAACATTATTTTGACTACCCTCTGGCCTGAGGAAAACAAGTGTATAATAGTGGACATAGCTGGGAAAGCAGAGTTGTTTATTTCAAGACATTAATATTTGAAATGAGAAGTGGTACCTATATAGGTAGCAGCGACCAGAAATAACAACTATCTTATTACAGTTTTGTACATATTCCAACACATTCTCATACGCCTCGTATTTTGGCTACTTGTCAGATTTTTGTTGAGATCCACCACGTCTTCGTTTAATCTGTAATCGACCTCACTTCTCCGTACGTCGTGGCTTTGTTTGACCATAGCTTGCAGAGGGTGGTCGGTTCATTGGGTGGACTTTCTACGTGTTGGGTAGAAGCCATAGCTTTCTCAGCGTTAAGCTTAATATGGAATGGCAAATCAAGCGTTTGAGGTGTGTCATTCAGATGCGTTCACTAATTTGCACTTAATTACAAAACACAAAATGTACAAATCACGCAATGTATATTTCCTGAGCTTACCTCGATTGTTGATTCTTTGAATATATGTCCGATTAAAATCGATAATCAAGATAAAGATACATAAACATATTTCATGATTTTCTAATAATCAAGTTCACAAATTTTCTTACCATTAAAACTAAATAATTATTAATGTAAATAATATGCACTTT
Organism: Pinus taeda; assembly: GCA_000404065.3. Taxonomy (NCBI): domain Eukaryota; kingdom Viridiplantae; phylum Streptophyta; class Pinopsida; order Pinales; family Pinaceae; genus Pinus; species Pinus taeda. The sequence goes on along the minus strand of APFE031593923.1, from coordinate 480,635 downwards.
GCCATACTGTAAATCTATATATTCATTTATTTATGTATTATATATGAATGTAATTTTATTGCATGAAATACTAATAATTAACCATACATACAATTTATACTTTTATTTATATAAATTTATATTTATCGCAGATTTTAAAAAGGAGTTGTCTATAATGCGACTTTTTGGAGATTTCGGTGACGGAATCCGGTGGAAGAAATGAGGCTAAATCTTGATTTTTAGCAGTTAAAATGGTTTTTTAACTGCATATTTGGATTCAGCGCCCTGAAAAACCCCTGGGAGTCATTGATTGTGCAGAAACTAGCTATCAAACATGAGATTCCAATAAATTGCTGCCGGATTTTTACCGGAAAAATCCGCGGGAAAGCCTTTCAAAAAGTCGCGTTATAGACTATTGCTTTTAAAAATATCTTAAAATATGAAGGTTAAGAGAGGTTAATTGTTTAACGTTTTTTAATAATCTGAGATATTCCTGAAATCTTCTAACCGTATATATGTCGGATATGTCCACTGTAACTCGTTATGAGTGCGAATTTTCCAAAAACAAAATATTCAACCCATTGCTAGACATGATTGAAATATAGAACGCTGATTCAACCTTGACATGTTTAACATTACAGACTCAGTACGCTGAAATATTCGTCGGAGGAGTAGTTGTGTTTGATTTGGGTGCATTGTCTCGGGATTGTTGCAACCTACAAAGAATCTTTTGTTAAATCAACAGAATTCTTTAGAGAGGGCTAGGTTAAAAATAAAGACAATGTAGGAGAAAGTAATGACACAACCAGCCTCCATAATACATATTAGCTTTATTAATATGGAAAACTTAAAATAAAGAAAAACCAGTAATAGATTTAATATCGTCTTATGGTTTAAATGTAATTATGTGTCGACTTAAAACAATTAAGCTAGCAATATCATTACAATAGAGAATCTCTAATATAATGGAAAATGGAAAATTTCTAGACTTTCTAAAATCTATTATATATAATTTATGAGCTCTAATACGATGAACCAAAAACCATATACCCAAAACAATAATTAATACCTTTAACTCTTTCACTTACTCAATTTTATTTTGAAATGCTAAATTTACACAATCGATCAAGACGTATTGGATAATATATAATCATATGATTTCATTTTCTACCAAGATAGAATAGTATTAATTCAAGTTATTACACGTGATCTATGGAGACCATATCATTTTATACATTCTTGTGGTAAATAAGGACAACTACACCACAGTAATAAGTAACGAGTGTATTTTTAATGTTACATTTGATAACTAGAAGATTCTTGTGTTTGTAGTTTTATGAAATCAAAAGAACAATCTATGATGTCAAATTGGCATTTTTTTATATTCTATCAAACACCTTTTTGAGTATCATTTTTCGTTTTTCATATTGCTATATTTTCTATGAACCATATTTGGTGTATAGCGATATATTTTTATTATTGAGATACAATTATCTTTTCATTATGTTATTTTAATATTTATTCTTAAGGAGGAATTTACCTTTTATGTTAATCTATGAAAATTACTTTAGGCAAATTAAAATACAAATAGTGATAAATAAGAGTCTTGCATGTTCCCATAACACTCCCTATATTGCTCCAACACCCCAGATACCAGGTTTTGTTGTTGCAACACAACTAAGAAATAGTTGTTACAACTGTAATCTCTATAACACAACTGCATAGTATTCGCTGCAACTCCAGTTGTTGCCGTTGAGAGATGGCACAATGCACATCTAGAGAGCTTCAAATTGCATAGTCTTTGACAAATTACAAGTTGACCATTTGACCACCTAATGAAGAAAGTGACAAGAGGTAGTTTATCATCATGAAGGAAAGTTGGATCTTAACATAAGATTGACTAGTTACCACCTATCAAAAAACAACTAAATCAGTTAGCATTTTACATTTGATCCTTTCTCCTTTTTATTAAATTGTTGTAACCAAGAGGAACAACTTGAGGGAAGATTCTCATGGTTGTACTTGTGGTGTATAAAAAACACTCTGCTCTACTCTAAGTTAGGGGGAGAATAAAATAATTGCATCTTTCTTTCCAAATTAATGTTCATACCCAAATCATGACTCTATTCCATTTCTTGCTTTGCTCCATGCCAATGGTGTGATTTTAATTATGGTGATACAACTCACTAATGTGGCAAATTACTTTGTCTTTGTAACTCACCAATATGATAATACTTTTCTTTATGCCATTGGTGTGATGTTAGACAACTTACTAATTTGATAAATTAGTTTGTCTTTGTAACTCACCAATATGATAAATTACTTTGTTTATGTATACTACTTCAGTTCACTAATTGGATAAATAGATTTGTTCCTCTATGATGTTGATTGATTAGATCGTAGTTATGTTTCTTTTTGGATAAATAGATTTGTTCCTCTATGATGTTGATTGATTAGATCATAGTTATGTTTCTGTTTTGATAAATAGATTTCTTTGTAACTCACCAATTTGATAAATTACTTTGTTTATGTACACTACTTCAGCACACTAATGAGATAAATAGATTTCTTCCTTTATGATGTTGTATAATAAAGTGCACAATTCCTCATTTATTTCTTAAATAATTACTAGTTAAGTGAAGAACCTTTCATTTTTGACATTGTTGTTGGGAATTGTCAATAATGCAATCATTGTTTTGTTGTTTGATTTTGTTAGTATGTTTCCTTAAAGTAATTGAGTTGATATGTTTCATTCATGTTTTTCTTTTTCAAGAGTAAGTTTTAGATAGAATTTCCTTTTAATTTTCCATGCACAAAAACTAGAGACAAGGTCGATTTATTAGCTAAACCAAAAATCCCCATAAGACTAACAATGTTGGACAATCTCAAGAGGAGAAGGGACATTGTCAATGAAACTATTTAACTATTATAGCAAGCTCCCTTGCCAAGAAGAAACTTGAACCCTCTATTTAGGGTGCCAGAAATTGTACAAGCTTCATCCTCTGCACCAATATAAATCCTATTCCCTGAAGGTATCATAAACGAGTAGTCCCACTTTGAAGAGATGATTTTTCCAGACTCTCCTAAAGCAGTTGTGGAGTAGGATGACATTTTTCAATAAAATATGGCGCACGAGACTGTCAAGGAAGAAACATCCATCTTCATATTATTTATTCTCGAGTCAAATGAAGAGACCAAGATGAAGAATATTCCACACTCATCCTTTCCCAAGTTCCATGGCTTATCAAAAGATGATCATGAAATCTTCCTCTTTATGGATGCTCAGAAATTGACACTTTTCCCTTCTACACTCAAGAATGTTGCACTATGCTAGTTCATGAGCTTTGTAGTAACAACATTTTCACTTAGGCATAGATGAAATATAAATTTAAAAAAAAATACCAAGATTATTGTGAAGACAAAAATGAGGGAGGAATTGTTGGGGTGACACAAAATGAAGATGAGAGCATTGAAGACTACATTGAACGATTCAAATATGATTTACAAAGGGTAAGATAGGGAGGTTTGGCTCCTAACACACTACATGTCTTGCTGCTATGAGGAATTTGTTATGACTTTATTGAGCTTCTAAAGTTGATATGAGGAGGAGATGCCTCACACCAATCTCCTAATGTCATTGTTGAGTTATTTCAAATATATTCTAGAGGCACTTCAAAGATAGGAAAAGGACCAACAGACATATTAACAAGAGTTGGCAAGAGTATTGGTAATGGAATTACCATATCTAATATTGGAAATATGTTAACAGATTTTAAAATAGATATACTTAATTAATTGAGTTCCCAATTGGATATGTTACACATGTATAAGAAGAGGAGAGAAGTTGAACTAACTTTGGTAATCTTTTGTACAACTTGTAGAAGAAAGCACCCATTGAAGGAACACTTATTGGATCACATTGAGGCCTGCAAAATATGTAATGAGGACCATGCTAGAAGTATGTCCTTCCTTTCCAAGATAAAAAACTATTTATCACGAAATTGAAGAACTAAATTGATAATTTTTCGTCTCTTAGAAGCCTTTTTGGGATCTAATACGTCAAGGTATGATTAAAGACCATTCAAAATATTATAATCCATATTGGACTAACTCTTCAATGTAATATTCTTCTTTTCCATGGTGCTTTCTTACAATGGAAGTCCTATGACTTTACAATCTTAAGCAAAACCACCATTACCTTACAACTTGATGAGTGGTCTACCATTAGACCGAAATGAATCTTAGAGGGTGTGGTAATCTCCATGGATTCATGGGAGTAGCCTAATGATTTCATGGTTCTACAAACTAAGTCTTCCTACGGGGTTATCTTTTAATCTTGGGAAAACTATAGCTAGCCACTACCAACACATACATCAACTGCAGATTCAGTGAGATGAAAATTTCTCACAGGACCTCCACTAAAAAACTTACCTTATATCCTCTCATTAAACGTAGCATTGATCCTAGAATTTCATTTTAGGCAGGCATAGAGGAAAGTGACGAGGAAGAAGTTTCTCATCAAGTGCTTACCATGGACCAATATTTTTTGCTTAGAGAAAAAATCGAGGATGAATAAATTAGTGACTTTATAGCCTCCTCCTTCTCATCTAAATTACATATTCTCACCTATATAATGGCTCCTAAAGTATAGGCTTCTATCACCAACATATATACATCACCTATTGAACATTAATTCTCTTTTAAAGAAGAACAAATTTAAAATTTGGAAACCATAGAAATTAGCCATGTGAAAACCTTGAAAATCAGTCAAGGGTTAACAAAACACCAAAAATAATGACTAATGAAGGTTATACAAAAGCATGGCAATTCCTTTTCCTAGGACTATAGTGACATGAAGGGGATTCATATTGAAATGTGTACACACTTTGTTTATATCAAGGATGAATCTAAAGCCACCCATCAACCTTATTGAGGCATGAATTATGTTTATGTGGGACATCGTCAAATAAAAGTTGTAGAAATTGATTTCATCTACTCCATTTTTGATAGCAAATAGGTCTCCCCTCTTGTAATTGTGCCTAAAAATAATGGAAATGGAGGATTTTTGATGATTATAGAGAACTCAATAAAGCCATATACAAAGACCACTATCCACTACGATTCATGGACTGGGAACTAGACACATTCGTAGGAAATAAGTACGTCTCTTTCCTCAATGGATTTAGTGGATACAACTAGATTTAGATCACTCTAGGAAACTAGGCCAAAACCATATTCATTTGTACTTGGGGAACATTTGACTGTCCTATTTTTCAAATATTTTATATAGAAACAATACTTTATAATTGGAATATTATTTGACCTAAAATATGATTATGCGGAAATACACGTGGATGACTTTACGACCTATGAAAGTGAATTTGATGTGCCATTGGATAGTCTAGATAAAGTATTAATCAAGTGTAAGGAATGTCATGTAGCCCTCAATAAAAAAAAAAAAAAAAAATTATTAATAATGTGAATAGAAGGTATAGTGCTAGGGCATTATATTTCTTCAAAGTGCATAAAAGTGGATTTAACAAAAAATAAGGTAATATTAGACTTTCCTACTCCATGGACTTATAAAGAGGTATGAAGCTTTCTTGGACATGCCAGTTATTGTCATTGTTTTATTGAAAAAGTTTCATGAATAGATTGTCTTTTATTTTACTTATTGAGTAAAAACACTGAATTTTTGTGAATAAACAACACCCATTATGCTCTTGAAACACTGAAATACAAACTATCTAAGATCCTATTTTGAGAGGGCTCAATTGGTCTTTATTTTTTCACATATCTATAGATGCATTGCATATTGCTATTGGATATATCTTGGGACAAGAAGAAGGAAATTATATGCACAAAAATTACTTTATTTGTAAAAATATATCTCCCATAGACTATATGGTGACATAAAAAGAGATTCTTGCATTAATTCATGTTATTAATAAATTTCGACAGTCCATAACTGGATACCCCACAATATTACAAATCTACCTTGCCACCATTAAATATTTAATGAACAAACCAATCATTAATGGAAGGGTACTAGATGTTGGAAAATACTGAGAGGGGAGGGGGGTGAATCAATATTCCTTAGCAGTTATCACTTTTAAATATTTTTAGAGCTCTAGTTAATCTCCAATTATTATTAATGTTTATGCAGTAATAACAGTAAATAAAAGAACCTAGGAGGCACAAAGATTTTAGGTGGAAAACCCCCTCCGGGTCAAAAACCACTAAACGCTTTTCTAATAAATTCTTTAATCTTTAGCCCCAGTTGAAATGAAAGAAACAACTTCCTAGAATTCTAGAAAAGCATTCTTCTCCAACTCCCACTGAATGGACGCTCCAATGCCTGAGATTCTTTAGTAGTCAACTAGATGGATGCCCCAACACCCAATGAGCTACAACTCACCTTAGCACCACCCTACCACCCTAAATTTTTCACAGGCTTGAACATGTTGGTGACTTCATGCACCAGCCTAGCACCACCCTACCACCCTATAGAAGAATAAAAGAAAAATGGACTCTTGAACGAGGGAAAATGGTCCAGTTTACAATTATATAGAATGATGTAGAAGAAGAAGACACACTAGACCATAACCTCGTTTATGACACAACCACCTAATGATGATCCTAGACCTGCTAACACTGCCTCTTCAGCTCTTGGTAGATAGACACTTGTATAACTTTTAGAATGATGCTTTTACAATGACTCTGTACAATGATACATTTACAATGATTATATGTAGTGCTTCCCACTTGAAGACTTCATATGGTGAACTTCTTGCTATTGCTATGCACCTTGATTGTTGCTCTTGTCATGCTACCCTTTCTTACTCTTCATAACATTAGATTATGCATTGAGTCTTCGCTTGATGAATATATAATACCTGCAAAAATTCTTAGGGAGTTACCCTTTTCCATTGATGTCAAAGGGGGAGAGAAGGCAGTAGGAAGAGGTGCCCTGATTGTAGGGGGAGTACTTGTGTTGCCATCAATGCCAAAGGGGGAGATTGTTGATCTAAAGATGATATGAGGTTGTCATTGATGTCAACCCAAGCAGCACCAGGGGCTACCCTGATCTTGCAAAGGATTTTTGAATGACAACTTACTCTATTTTGAGTCAAGGATCTTCTAGATGGATTCTACTCATCAAGATGTTTCCGTTGATATATGGCAGGCCAAGTAATTCTTCACGGTTTGAGAGATATTCATTTTACAATCCCTTGAGTTTGTTGATCTCATCATGAGTTGCATCAAGTTCTTCTTGCTTTTGAGCAAGATCTTCTTGAAACCATCCTTTCAAGATCTTCCTTCTTTTTTCTGCCTCCTTAACCTATAGCTTGAGAAGAGTGGTCTTCTCTACTTCTCTATTGAGAACATATATTTATTCCTTATGCTTCTCATTTTCAATCCTAAGCCTGCTTATTTATATTGAATATGTTTCTAATTCCTTTTTATTTTGGTCAACGATGGATATGTATCTTTGATCAGATTCCTTCCTTTCAATTTCTGCTTCCTGCATCTGTTGTGTGATCCTGCTAATCTCTGCAAATGCTGTGTTGAGTTATTGTTGCTTCTGTTGGACTTCTCTCTTGAGGTCTATTGTGACTGTATTATTGATTTCTTCCAACTTATTTTGAAGTGACTCTTCAATATATTTGTGTTCTCTAACTTCAATTTTGAGACCTTGAACTTGTTCTTCAAGAGTATTGGAATGGATCTTCTCAGCCTTGAGCTCTTTTATAAGCTTGATTGCCTCCTTAGAAAATTATTCTATGATCAACCCTTCTTCATCATACTCAGAAGGATCCGAGTTTTCAATAACATCTTCTCATGATTTCTTTGTTGAATAGAGATTTTGAAGCTTTTCCCAAAGAGCTTTAGCCGTTGAACATTGAACAACTTTTGTTTTCATAGAATTTGGAAAAATGTTCCAAATTACATTCATGGCCTTTGAATTGTACCTTTTAGCTTCGTCGGTAAATGTGTCTCTAGAAAGAATTGATTCCCATACTCCATGTGCCTGCAAAGATACTTCCATCCTGGATTCCCATATCCAGTAATTATCTGCATCCAAATCAGGGTTTGGTACACAATACTCACTTTCTTGAGATTTTGTTGTACCTGTACCTTCCTTTGAAATCCTTGTAACCTGCTCCTTTGACTTTCCCATCTCTATGCTCTCAAAAATAACTTCCAGCGGTTAAGCTGTTATTGAAGGAACCAAGCTCTGATACCAATTATGAGTGCCATGCCACAACCCCATAGGGTTTTAGCCCACTAACTTGGGTTACTAACTTCAAACATGAATATATCTCAAACTACGAAGAATTACTTGGCTTGCCATATATCAACGGAAACATATCGACAAGTAGAATCCATCTAGAAGATCCTTGACTCAAAATAGAGTAAGTTGTCAAGTCAAAATTCCCTTGCAAGATCATGGTAGCCCCTAATGCTGCTTGGGTTAACATCAATGACAACATCAGATTATCTTTAGATCAATGCTAGATGGTTATTGTTATTGCAATAATTTATCATAACCATCTTAAATAAACTAAGAAAAGGTAATGTAGTGGCAGACTTTCTTTCTAGGCCTATAAAAAATAAGAGCAAGCCATTAGTTGAAGATTCAATTACTAATGAATGTTATTTCACAATATCGACTAACTCACCTTGGTTTCCACATATTTCAAACTACTTAGATACAACAAACTTCCCATATCATCTATCTTTAAAAGAATGACAAAAGATCATGAAGCAAAGCTAGATATTTTCATGGATAGATGGATGCCTCTTCTATATAAGGCTAGATCTCATGATTTGGTGATGTGTGTGAGATGATGAGATATATGACATACTAAGGGATTTCCATGATGGCCCTTGTGGGGGTCACTCTGCAAATAAGAGGACCGAATATAAAATATTCCATCAAGTGTACTACTACCACAAAAAATTCTGAGATGTCAAGGGGTGTGTAAACATATGTGATAGTCATCAATGCCTCAAAAGGCCAGTACAATCAGATAATATGTTTCTACAACCACAACTAGTAATAAAAACCTTCGAGAAATTTGATTTTGACTTTTTTGAGCCTATCAATCATCATTCTCAACACATCTTCTACATTCTAGTTTTCATAGGTGAAGTCACAAAGTGGATGGAAGAGAAAGCACTTCAAGCTAGAACACTACAAGTAGTAACATATTTTCTCTATGAGAAAATATTTACCATATTCAAGATATCATGAGAGATCATCACCAATGAAGGTGCACAAGTTACTTATAGGCTCATTGAAAAACCTCATGGACACATACAAGATCAAACATAGGGTAGCAAAACCATAGCATCTACAGACTAATGGATAGGTAGAAGGAACAAACAATATCTCTAAGGCCATTATAGTGAAAACTATCAAATTACACCTTAAAGACTGGGTAGATAGACTTCCCGAAGCACTATGGGCCTATTAGATAACATAGTGAACTACTACTAGTTGCACATCATATGAGCTAGTTATGGAAAGAGACTTATTTTACCAATAAAGATAAAAATGAAAACCCTAAGGACAACAATGCAACTTGTTATGGACTTATCTAAAGTACAAAAACAAACTTCTGTAGATCAATGAATTGGATGAAATTCATTAGGTTTCCTTACATCAGATAATTATGATCTAGCGTCAGAGAGCTCAGTGACATGACAAGTTCATAAAGAATAACATATTCAAAGTTGGATATTGGGCCTTATTATTTGTTTCAAATTTTAAGTTTTCCATAGGAAAATTTAACATCGGTTGGCATGGACCTTATGAAATTGAAACTTTGTATGATAATGGGGCCATCAATATTCCTAAAATTGATGAGGAAAGAACTCCAATTATGTTGAATGGACACTATCTTTGATTATATCACAAACCCTTGTCAAAAAAATATTTCTTAAGGAATATCAATGAAGGACGACCAAACAATGATATGGAGATTTTCCATAAGGGAGAAATCCATTCTGAATGTTTCATTCCTACATTTAATTCCTTATATATAGTTTTTTGAGCTACTAATGAATCATTCTCTATGGATGCTCAAGATGTAGAGAAAGGGTATGGCATTTTTAGGAAAACATTATATTGCAACACGATCTATCAGATAGAACCAACATGATTGCCACAACATGGTCATTGCAACATGATTTCTACAACACCCCTTGAATGAGTGGACCCCTCGCTCATACTATAACATCATCCAAACCAATTAAATGACCCTGTTGCAACACATCACCACTAATATTATAAATATACCATTGCTACAATACTAGCTTAAAGTCGTTGTGGTGACATTGGCTCATAGTGAGTTTCAAATATTTAAAATTTGTTTAGTCTAAACCTCCACTTATATGCTTTGGATATATTTTGCAAGAATTTGTAAAATGTTAGCCAATTTAACATTGATGAATTTGTGTTAGAAACTAGGGTAATAGAAACAATGACATCCTCTTTATGAATATATCCATGAACTTATAATATAGAGTTTACACATGAAAATAAACACTTTGTGCTCTCTTCATCCTTTAAATTTACCAACATGGAATCACCTATCTAAAAATATTTCCTCATATTCCTCATATGAAAGTGCCTTTATCTCATCATATTTAAGTCCATTATGTGTTCCACCATATAAGAGCATCATCCATTAAATTTAGATATAGATATCTTCTCCAAAATTAAGTTTCCCAAATAGAATCTAACCCATTTTATGTTTTCCTCAATTCTAGGACCATTAACTTTCTTTATAATGCATCTCCTTAATGTGGCTAAAAATTGGCATAATTGAATGAATACTTCTTTCATGCCTATTATAATCACAATCAAGAAACCATGCATCCACTATGTATTTATTGGTAATAATTTTATTGAAATCAAAGCACTCTAGTAAAATATATCTCATCCATAAGTCACATTACCATCCTAAAAAACAAAACCTTAAATAACTTATTTTAAATAAGTGATACCTTCACTTACCAAACTCTATTTCAATTTTTTTAATAGTTTTTTTAAGAGAAATTAAAATATTAAATTGGTTCCTTTAGATTCTTCTCCATTTTTTTCAAAAAGTAATCTAAATCTAGCCCCCTTATTTTTTCTTCCTTGATACATATTATAAAACAAAACAAAAATTATTCGCTTTTTTAGCTAAAGAAATATCCCTCATACAATTTTCTTTTAATCTAAAAATAGGCCCTTATATTACTTCATATTCACAAAATAATATAAAGTCCTAAAAGAGGCCCACCACTTGGGAAACTAGGAACTCCTCTAGCATGATTTGTTATAGTTTTGTTTCTTCTAAGGCCTTCCTATTATTTTTATGCTTAACAAATGTAGATATTCTAAGAGATATTACCTAAATATTAATTTGAGCTGGAAGTAAACAATCTATGAACATAATTAAATACCAGAAGTGGGAGGGCTTTCCTCTAGGGTGATTTCCAGTGTTATCTCCTCCCTAAATTAAGAGCTGGAGTAATTCTTGGTTTTTTTGACTAGTTGATGCATAATTTATTGAGCATCATATTATTTAATGGTTCCATCCAAATATATGAGAACCTTCAACTTCCTCCACCTTGTAAGCTTCCTCATAAGCCTTTGTGATACTAATAAATATGCCTACCCCAAATACACCTTTGATAAAAGCTTTAAATTTTCATTTGAATATATTGATATGATGTTTAAGGTCTACTACTACCTAGTTCTCCTGAGAAATTATTTGTGTCATTAGTTATTTCATAATGCATTACATTTTTTCTAGTTGAAAGAACGTAGCTTATTGAGTTCGAAAACTACTCTAATCCCATACCCAACCTTGCATCAAGGTGAGCAGTGTTAGCCAAAAGATCACACTGAGAGGGGGGAGGGGTGAATGGGTGTGAGATCGATTTTACCATTTCACAAATTTTCATAATCAAAAAATAATATAGTATTGAACCTTAACCATAAGCATCATATCATCAACTAGAACAATGCATGATTAAGCTACCATCGTATCAATAACATATCAAGAAACCATCAAATCATAAGAGAGAAATAAGCTTTTATGTGGAAACCCCTATGGTAAAAAAGCACAAACCTTCTTCTTTATCTTCAATTAACTACATAAATTTGTAGGTTATAACTTGTGGGAGGAAACTTCCCCTAAGATATCCAAGCTACCACTTGTGTTAGGCTATAGCCTTATTGAGGCACAAACCTTGAAAGAATGCAAGAACCTACTCATTTTAGGCTCCAACCTTATTGAGCCACCAACCTTAATGATGAGTGGGTTCCAACCTACTCTCGGCTTCAACCTCAGTGACGAGTGGGCTCCAACCTACTCTAGGCTCCAACTTCAATGGAGGCACTCACATCCTTCTTCAACTATTTTTGGACCTCTATTTCATATCGTTTTCAAAAACTATCAACAATCACCATATATGTTTATTAATAACTCAATCATAAGTAAAAATAAAATCAAATACAACTTGCAATCAATGTCAATCCTTGTCACTGCAAAATCTATCATGATATGCAATCATTGTCAATGCAACATTTGCAACAATTTTTACTACAATCCAGTGTTAATCACTACCATAAGCTATCATATAAACTATTGACACCATATATCATGTTGATGTCGACACTTGCTCATCAATGTGATCACACATACCCCTTCTTGGAACTTATATTCATCATGTATTCAAAACCAGTTCAACCTTCTCATACACCTTCAAAACACAAAATAGGGATTCTAATCATCAAATGTTTGTCCACAAAGTTTTTTGAGCCTCCAAAAGAATCCAACTCTAAGTCTTAATCATTTTTCTTCTTCTATAATCAAATTTGGATTTAAAAAAGAGCCCAAAAACCCATAAAAACCAAAATGAAACCATTTATTTATTTATATGTGCTCTATAGAATGCCCCCTTTCAAGCACGCTTTTACAAAATTCCAAATTCCATCACTATTGCAACAAAATGTCCACCTTGAGTCTGCAAACCATCTGAAAAATGAACCTATATGATATTAAAAAATTGTGCTAACATGATTGCTACTAGGACTCGAAATGGGGTGTTGGCTAATACAACACAATGCACCACCAACCCAGCTATGTCTGAGGTTTGTAATCCAAAGCCTCTGACCTTGTAATGAATATTCTTGGAACTAGACCAAGAGTACAAATCCACCCATAGTTACTCCATGTAACTGATTAAATTGATGTGTTGAGGGTCATTCTATGTAGACTCGTAAAATGAGTTTGTCGCAAAAATCAAACTTGAAAATATATGTGTCTCAGACATTTCCATGATTAGAGTTCGAATCTCTATCATGATATGCAATCATTGTCAATGCAACATTTGCAACAATTTTTACTACAATCCAGTGTCAATCACTACCATAAGCTCTCATATAAACTATTGACACCATATATCATGTTGATGTCGACACTTGCTCATCAATGTGATCACACATACCCCTTCTTGGAACTTATATTCATCATGTATTCAAAACTAGTTCAACCTGTTCATACACCTTCAAAACACAAAATAGGGATTCTAATCATCAAATGTTTGTCCACAAAGTTTTTTGAGCCTTCAAAAGAATCCACCTCTAATTCTTAATCATTTTTCTTCTTCTATAATCAAATTTGGATTTAAAAAAGAGCCCAAAAACCCATAAAAACCAAATTAAACCATTTATTTATTTATATGTGCTCTATAGAATGCCCCCTTTCAAGCACGCTTTTACAAAATTCCCAAATTCCATCACAATTGCAACAAAATGTCCACCTTGAGTCTGCAAACCATTTGAAAAATGAACCTATATGATATTAAAAAATTGTGCTAACATGATTGCTACTAGGACTCAAAATGGGGTGTTGGCTAATACAACACAATGCGCCACCAACCCAACTATGTCTGAGGTTTGTAATCCAAAGCCTCTGACCTTGTAATGAATATTCTTGGAACTAGACCAAGAGTACAGATCCACCCATAGTTACTCCATGTAACTGATTAAATTGATGTGTTGAGGGTCATTCTATGTAGACTCGTAAAATGAGTTTGTCACAAAAATCGAACTTGAAAATATATATGTCTCAGACATTTCCACGATTAGAGTTCGAATCTCAACCAACAACCGAAAGGTATAAAATGATTGAACCTTATATATATATATATATATATATATATATATAATATATATATATATATAATGATATATATATATAATAAATATATATATTATATATAATATATATATATATATATATTATATATTATTATAGATATATAAGATATATCCACTATTAAGACTAAAAGAAAAATGGGTTTGCTCTAACAAGACTAAGACATCACTTAGCTACTAATGTTCCACTTATTCACACCATTGAATTGAGTGGCTTGGGTTCGTGTTTCTAATTGTATATGGTACTAAGATTATGGGGGGATAACTAAAGGCTCATGGATTCATCGCGTGTAATGGGGATGAATTACATTAATGTTTGAGCCACATGATCAGGGCTTGACCCTACCATGTAACTTTGCATACACCATATAGGCGAGAGCTAGCCCTTACCTTGTCACTTTGTTTCGGCCAAAAAACCGAGGGTTTACCCTTACCATGTGACCTTGATTCTATCAACAGCTGACCCTGACCGTGCTTCCACCATATAATAAGGAGTTGACCCTTACCATGTGACCAAGCTCTTTCTCAGCTCGACTCCTTAAACTTAGCACCCTAGTCCCATGTGATTGAGCTCTGTGACAGGGTCCTTAGGGGTCCCTATCCATCCACATGATGTAATTAGTATGGCATCATCATGCCACATGGTATCCCATGAGGGGTGCCACATGTCACCCATTTTTTGCGTTTATGTCAAACAAAACTTGCCGCTTGTCCCTGCCACATGGTAGATTTTGGTGATGCCATATCAGCATGATAACGTTAGTAATTGACATGTAATTTACATCAACAGGTAATCTATGATATTTTACCATGTTTTTCTTAATCTAAGATCGCCACATGTCAGTTTTAGGGGGGTCACAACAGTGGGTTAACTGTCATGCAAATTGTCATGTCATCTACCTTCCAATCTCTTTATCTGTTAATTAGATGTGTCAAATCTTGGAAAGATGCATGATACTTGATAGGGTTAAATATCATGCATGTTTTGCTAAGATCCATTGTTAACTAGGTCAATGGACGATGGATGTGCTGAAAGGTGCACACTTTTTAATGTATCAATATGGATGTACTAATGATTATGGTTTGTGCTACCAAGGAAGACTAGGATTGGATAGAGTGTTGGATATTCGTGGCTTTGTTGATGCAGACTGGGCTAGAGATCTGGATCAGAGAAGATCTACAAGTGGGTATGTGTTTACCTATTTGGAGGTGCAGTCAGTTGGATGAGTAAGAAACAATCTGTAGTGGCACTATCAACTACAGAGGCAGAATACATGGCAGCCACTCATGCAAGCAAGGAAGCAGTTTGGTTGCAGAGATTGTGTTCAAGTATGGGGTTAGTACAGGGAGCTATACGGATAGACTGTGACAACCAAAGTGCAATTTTCTTGGCAAAGAACCCTGCTTATCATTCAAAGACAAAGCACATTGATGTTCAGTATCACTTTGTGAGGGATATGATAGAAGACAAAATGGTGTTGCTGGTAAAATTTCATGTGCCAAATCGCATCTTTCTTACTTTCCACCTCCTTCTCGAAAGGAGCAAAAGTATTAGCCAAGGTAGCATACAAGTTATCAGATTCATACACAATTTCATTATGAGGCTCCTTCAGATTCTCCACTTGATGCTTTCTCTCCAACTCCCTATCCAATCTAACCATGATGCCCTCACTATTAGGGATGGTAGCATGACTTAAATCCATTTGCAAACTACCCCCTATGGTGTGGTGAATGTTGTCTTATGTTTATCTTCCTTCTTCACCATGACTTGGTTATATCCGAAAAATCTGTCTAATAAAGACATCATTCCAGTTCATGTTACCCTTTGGAATAATGTTTCCGTATTAGGTAAAGGGAAATGATCATTTTTACAAAGCCAAATTAAGATTTACTAAAATCCACATAGCTTGATTGGTCCATTCTTATTTCTGACAATAACCAAGTTTGAACACCATGTGGAATGCCTAATGTGAGCTATAATTCGAGCTTGGAGCATCTTTTGCAATTCCTTTTGCACTAAGGGGGCTAACTTAGGAGCTATTTGCCTAAAGGGTCTGGCATTTTCATCCTTAAGAGGGATAATATGTTCTATAACATCCTCCCTATATCCTTTCAACTCATCAATTTCTTCCTTTCTTCTTCATTGGTGCCCTTCCTTATTTTAATAATCTTTGGATCATAAGGAGTACCAATGTTTACTTCAATGAATTCCCTTGGGTCAAGTTGCTTATCATCTTTTCACTTTGAAGCATCATGCCTATCAAACATTTGCTCCATGGTTACACGATCCCTAGGAGTGGGATTTGACACAACATTACACTCATAGTTGCAACCTTCTTCTTTGTAGCCAACTCCAAAATCTGAAAATTCCTTCGTATTGTTCAAAAATCGAATCACTTGGCCATCATCATTAAATACTTGCCAATGCTCAATATTATTTGGAACTGATGGTCTAAAAATAATTTCCATCTTGATTTTATCATCCATCAAGTTCTCCCCAAGTTGTATAGTAGATGCAGCAACAACCAACTCATGAACTTGTTTATGTCTTTCTCTTGGAATTGTTTGGAGATCTAATGTATCAAAATATTCTAAATTATCCCAAAAAACATAACGATACTTCTTCAATCAATCATTCTTGCATGCAAATTTACTCTTTATATGAAGATTGACTAAATCAAAATCCCCCTTGATGCAAAGCAATTTAATATTCAAGTCTTTTGCCAACTCTAGACCCAACAACAAGGCTTCATATTTTGCTACATTGTTAGTTGCATCAAATGCCAATCTATTGGCAAACTTGAATATATGACCAGGAGGAGAGGTAAGGACAATTCCAACACCCTTACCAAACTTAGAATGGGCACCATCAAAGTTCATGTGCCAAATTACATCTTTCTTACTTTCCACCTCCTTCTCCAAAGGAGCAAAAGAATTAGCGAAGGTAGCATAGGTTCCCAAAGTTATTAGATTCATACACAATTTCATTATGAGGCTCCTTTAGATTCTCCACATGATACTTGCTCTCCAACTCTCTATCCAATCTAACCATGATGCCCTCACTATTAGGGATGGTAGCATAACTTAAATCCATTTGCAAACTACCCCCTATATCAACTCCCCACTATCTAGACAATAACATCCCCCAAGTATTAGGCACATCAATCACCAGGATATCCATGGTGATCATAATATCAAGATGTACAACCAAGTAGACTCGAATATCCTTTATCAAACCACAAACTTCAATAATCTTTGAATCCATAACAAAAATGTTGTGGTAAGGTCTAGAAATCCTCAAGTTTAGTTGATTTATGACCTTCTTAGTCATGACACAAGCTGACGCTCTAGAGTCAAACATACAATTGTGTAAAAGCATTCCATTGACCAACATAATGATGAAGAAAGGTCGATGATCTCTATTATCTCTACACATATCACCACTTTGCAAAGTGGTATGGGCATCCTCATATCTATCCTTTGAAAAATTCTACCTTTCTTTCCCTTGAGGTGCATCAATAACTTTCAACAATTTATACCATTGGGACGAAATCTTCATAATTTCAGTCACAAGTACTAAAATCTTTGCATTATTTATCCATCCTCCCAAGGCAATATTCAACTTAGATGTGGGTGGAGTGAAAGTTTTATGGGCATTTTGATTCCTTTTCTTATTTCTTGCCCTTTCTTTATCTTCGGCTATCTCTAAAGTCTGATATGATGAAGGCTTCTCCCCATACAATTCAATAATTCTATCCAACTCTTCAAAGTTATTCACACTAAGATAGGATGGAGACTTCTTACTTACCTTTTGGCTATTCTCCACAACTCCCATCCAATTCTCCAAGGAAAAATGATGCTTTTTTCCAACTACATTGATTTGCTCACTTGATCCAACCATTTTTCCCTTAAGGATCCTTCTTGCATAAGGGCAAATGAATTCATTGTGTATGTCATCGCAAGGTCTACAATAAGGCATTGAATCATCAACTAAGTTAGTAGACCCAAGTGGATTTGGTGGCCTATGCTCATTGGGAGGTCCCCTCTTTTGCCATTTATCATTTCCTTGATTTTGGAATCTCCCAGCTTGATTTCTTTCCATGACCACCAATCGATTTTGGATAACATTCATTTGACTAGTGTGATTTGCCTCCATACTCTTAATGAGTAGGGTTAATTCTTTTATAGGATCATGTGTAGTCTCTTCCATGGCGTTTCTTTTGGAATCATTAGATTTTGAAGGCCCTTTATTGAAATCAAGAATTTCAGATTTTCTTGATTGCTTTCTAGGTGTTTCCGTCTTCAAGGCTTTAGTTTGAGCTTACACTCAAATTCGCTGGCTCCGTCCTCCTTAACTCATAAGTAGTATCAACACCAAAATCATCAAAGTATGAGCACAAGAGAAATTCATCAGGAGGTTTAACAATAACATGCATGTTTTTCACCAATGCATTAAATCTCTTGATAAACTCCTCTATGGTTTCATTCTCGTTTTTCTTCATGTTGCTAATGGCATTGATCAAGTGATTATTTTCTTTCTTCTCTCCAAATTCTCGTATGAAAGCATTAATAATTGATTGTAAAGAGTCATAAGAGTTAGCAGGTTGCTTAGTGAACCAATCAAGAACATCCTCTTCCAAAGAGAGAACAAAAAGTCTCATCTTTACATTGTCATAGTTAGCAGTGTTACACCATTTCAAGATGCAAACATTGAAGTTCTTGACATGTGATGCAACACTAATGGTAGTGTTACTTTGAGAAGAAGACAACTTTTCAGTAGCCTTGTTAGGGATGTCGTGAGGATAGCCATTTATGTTAGTAAAACTACAAGGAGCAAAAAGATCATTCATGATGCTAGGCTCCACTTGTTCTTGAAAAAACAAATGAATATCAGAAATAGCCTCTTGCCCAAGATTAGCAAAACTTCTACTATGAGATAGTTTATTTAACCTCTCTCCGAAAAGCCTTTATGGCCCAAGATTGGGGCTAACTAGACCACTTGGATTTCTCCTAGTAGAGACTCGTGCAAAATTTGAGTTCAATGGAGTCGCCACTTAGCAAGAATATAATCCTAAATTTCAGTATGCTAAAACCAAAAGTTAGTCGATCTCACAGGTATAAGAAAGCTTGCCTCGACCTAGACCTACCTATAGTTAGTGAGAAAGTCCCCACAAGGTGTGGTTGGTGGACATGAACTAAGAGAAGGTGTTGTCGCCTTTTCCCAACTCTCTCCGTTTACGCTATCTCCTAGGCTAGCTATGGGGGGTGGTCCCTAAAGGAAAACTAAGTTAAAGATGTGAGGGTTCTAGGAGAATGTTAAATTGAAGTGGATTACGTTCTTAAGATTCCAAGCAAAAATGATGTGAGCAATATGAAATAAAATAACCATTAACAACCATCAACACTTGAGATAAACATAAGCATATGAAAGACCAATGCCTTTTAAAGTAATGCTCAAAAAATGAAAGATATCTGCTTAGTATAAATGGAATGCTTTCAAATAAAAGCACAAGTAATCCTGAAAGCAAAACAAGAAAACATTAGCACAATAAAATAATCAATACAAGATATAAGGAAAACATACAAAGATATCTTGCAAAAGGAAAACAATTAGTATTCTACTTGCAAAAATATAGATGGAATAATACTTGCCAAAACAAAGTATTCAATTCAACAATGACAAGTAAAATGGCCAATTGCAAGTAAAACCATGAGATATATTAAAATGAAATGCATCTATACTAGAGTTGAATGAAATTATCTTGGTTAATTTTTAACCAATACAAGATATACATATGCTTTCAAATGTAGATGATCAATTGCTAAATCAAAGCATACAAAGATATCTTGCAAAAGGAAAACAATTAGTATTCTACTTGTAAAAATATAGATGAAATAATGCTTGCCAAAACAAAGTATTCAATTCAATAATGACCAAGTAAAATGGCCAATTCCCAGTAAAACCATGAGATGTATTAAAATGAAGTGCACCTATACTAGATTTGAATGAAATTATCTTGGTTAATTTTTAATCTAAAATGCCTAATCTGGGTGAGAATTCCTCCTCTTGAGCTCTTACGAAACGGTAAAAATTGGGGTGACTATAAGAAAGAGGGGGCAAGGGCACAAAGGTGTCATTAATGATACCCGTCCCTTGAGTCTTATGACCTAGCATATGCCTTCGTTCCTATAAGGGGACAAGCCACCTTCATAATTGTAGGGTCACAACACTTTATAAAACTATATAAAAATAACTGTCCAAAAAAGCCATAGCGCTGATGATAAATAAGCGTTGATGTGTAGGGTCACTATGAAGCATTAGTATCCAACACAGGTTCGATATTTGCTATTACCACTTCTAAATGAATTGTTGTTGTTGTGTGTATAAATATGTTGTTGCCTTCGATTTTGCTACAATATACAATATTAGTTTTACTTTATTTTGTGTTGTTTCTTCAAATTAACCATTGCTATTGTTGTTCTAACTTCTATTTGACCCTTTTGTGTCATGGATAAATATTGTCCAATTTACTGTGTATAAATTTGTTGTTGTTTCATTGTTAGAAAGAATGTTGTGAGTTTGTGTTTCATTGTTTGAATCTTTGTTGTTGTTGCATGTCTGTTTGGTGGTTGGTCTTCTATTGTGAATATGCATTTCTCTGCTTAAGGAGGTTGGTCTCCCTACTTTTAATATGCATGTCCCCATTTGAATTTGATTTTTGTTTTGTGATCGTTGGTTAGTTGATCTCCTTGCTATGAAACAGTATGCCATTCCCAATTTTTCTTTTAATGCATTCTCTCTACAAATATTAATCTTGTTGCCAATGTGTTATTGTTCATTTGTATGTTGTTTGACTTCCTTATCGATGTTGAATTGCTTGCTTGATTTTCTTGACAAATTTTTGTAAGAGTGTTCCCCTTAATGTCTAATGAATTTTCCCTTTATCTTATTGATAAAACAAAAACCTATCCACATTATAAAATTCTCCTTTTTGAGAGTTATAGGTACATTGAAGATTTTAAATTGTTTAATTTTTAGCTCTAATTTGGACTTCTATAGTTTTCCTTGTGCATATACAAACTACAATTACCAAGTTTACTAGAAGCTTTAAACAAAAGAGGGAACATATATTTTGTCCTTTCCCCCATGTTTTTTTTAAAATAAACCAAAATTTGAGATAATATCAACCTAACTAGAACACAACCAATTACCATACTATATAGTCATACAAAGCAAGTGAGGATGCATAATTCAAATATTTAAAGGGGAAATCGAGCAGAAATTTATTCCCGTAGGTGGTTTCGCTTTAAATTTGTTGGGCCACATTCTTCCTCTATGTGAACTAGAGGTTTTTGCTTTGACATGAAGTATGTTAGATATTTTAGGTTGTTACAAAATTGCATGTTTGAAGATATTTCAAACATTTGGTATAGGGCATGCAATTGCTCCAACAAAACAATAGATTTCTCATCATACTTTGATCATTGAAGCCTTTATGGGCATTTTTTCATCTCTTTGAGATGTTGACCAAAGTCTGACAAAGCATAATCAAGCTTTTCCATAGTAATTCTTGAGGTCTTATAGGCTGACAATGTTCTCCTAGATTAACTACTAGGTTGGCTAGTTTGAGCCATAAAGGACCTAAACCATTCCTTGGTCTCAAATGGGTTATCATGTTGAGCTTTTATATCTCCCATGACTATGGTGTATGGATGCATTCTCCTACTTTAGCTACCTATGCTTCATGACACATTAGATTGATTGAGGAACTCATTTCACATGTTGCAATCACCCATGCTTGCTTAAGAACCTTGTCCTCCATAAATGAAAGATGAGGACAATTTGGGATAGTGAGATAATTGCCTTGATAGGTTTCCTTGTGCATCCTTGACATAACATTGTTTAACCACAAAGATCTTTGGAGACTCACTTCTCCACAAAGTTTGACCAAACCTTGCCCCATCATATTATTCGAGATAAGAATTGGGTGACGGGCCCAATTACTTAGTTAACTCCTCTTTCCAATCTCTTTTGATTGCCATATTGGAATACACCTTAGCCCACTCATGGGTATTTTTGAAGGTGACAATGCTATTTGGAACCAATTTGCAACGAATTTGCAACTTGATTATTTGTGCTTCCAATGTGGGAAGATTATGCTCCTTTAGCAAGTTAGTGGTTCTTTTAACACCAATTTACGTAGCTCACAATATCCCATGAGGAACTTGTTTTCTTAAGGATATTAATTATATTATTATTAGTTTCAAGCCACCTTCTAAATCAACTCTTGAAATTAACGTTGAGGGCTTTATTAACTCTAGGGTGATGTTCTCAAGTTTAACCTTGTTATTCCATTCTTTCCCTATGAAGTTATGCACCGACAATACACCCTTATGATATGTCCATTGTGATTTTTGAAAGTCTCCTTACCCTTGCTAGTCAGAATATCTTTAGGTGCACCATCAAAGTTCAATTTTCCCAATCCATGCTAGGGTGAAGTCCATGTTTGTCCAACATTTTTGGGGTTTATCTGCCATATTATAGCCAAGATAAAGTCATCCTTTATTATTATAAAGTTCCCTCCAATAGTTTCCATAATCTTCATGATCACGAGTTGAATCAAAAGTTGCATAAATACTTGAAATAAAAATACCTTCACTTTTGGATTAAATATATCGGCTTGCCTTTCTTCGTGACTTTTGATGTAGGTTGTTTATGCCCCAACTTTGAGTGGCTTTGTTTCATTTTGTCAAACATTGTCTTAGGCACAACTCTATCCAGATTGTGTTGGGTTTTGTTACCATTTTTAAAAATATGCATATGGAGAAATTCCTTGCTTTGGCTTTCCTATAAGGATTGTTCATGTCTTGATTAATAAGCATATTACAACTTTGTACAAAGACATCATTAACTTTGATCTAACATTGCACTTGTTAAATCATAAAGTTTAGAAACCATTAGTAATGTGCTCTTAGGTATCAAAATTGATAACACGTACAATACATTAATTAGCCTAACACATGAAGATAGAGACTTTTACCTTTCGTTTTTGCTTGCTTGGTTTGGAATGCAATATTGAAAGAGTTGTAGGTTTTAAATTCAAGTTTTTCTATAAATTTAGGAGTGGGAAATCCTTACAAATATATCTTAAACTATTGTAGTTGAATTAAATTAGGCCCTCAATGCATAGAAAGGTCATGTTTTTAGAGAATTATTGATATCTGGACAATCCAACTCCCACGTATGTGATGTTCATTGTGTAGCTTAGAAGCTTCTTTTGCTGGTTCATGGGCCATGTTGTTGCCAACAACAAACCACCCATATGATTATGGATCAATTGGAAAATGCGATTAGACATAGATACTATGAATACTACGAATTCGCTAAAACTTCAAAAGAATTTGAGTGCTTAAATTTGGAAAACCCCTGAAGTTAATGTTTACTATAAGACACTTATCTCTCTCTCTCTCTCTCTCACACACACACACACACACACACACACATTAGTAAACACATCTATTAATTTGTGGGAAGCTTCCCCTGTTTGCATTATCATGATACAAATTACATTTTTACATCTTCTTCATGGAATATGAAAATATATCTCCACAATTAAAATTTAAATCTCTACATGTTTGGTGTCACATTTGTTGATATATTTTTTCTTAGAGAATTCACCCTATCCTCAAACACTAAAGGGTGAATGATGGTCCTAGTATGATTGGAAAATGAGGGACTTATAGTCCACTCACTTTGCTAATACATATCCTCCATGGAAGTGAAACTTGTTCTCCATAATCCCTACGTAGAATTGATTAGAAGGTGTTTGTTGTGGTGTAACCTACGTATGGTAACAAACTAAATGCAATGACAACCATGTCTTGGATTACAAGATCTTTTATTGTTAACCATTAGGTAGGCATACAGGAAATGGTTTGGCTTCCATCCATCAAGAAGTAGAAAATAATGACTTTGTTGTGGATTGGTTCACTGCGTCACTTCCTTGCTTGTGAGGTTAAGGTCAATGTCAAACAATTGTAAACAATTTTCCCTCTATCCTTACCAAATGTGTGGCCACAACACTTCATTGTCTCTGAGATTGCAAATTGATTCACAACAAAAATTGTCTATAAGAAGAGAAGGCGAGATAGTCTTGTAGTCTTACTAAACACCAAAACTAAAATATATTATTTCTTCTTGTTAGGCATTTGAGTGTTAATGCTGTTTTGACATACATTTTTGTTGACTTAGATCAAACAAGGCTTTATCTAAACATAGCTCCCAATAATGGTTATCTAGATTTGTAGGTGTGTACAACTACATGCACTATATGGCATTCCAGACTCATAGAAGGTGCTATGGCTACTACCAATTTCAGCCCAATGTTAGCATACTGACCACGTTAACTAGTCTCAATCTAATTAGAGTTTCCTCTTTTCTCCTCTTCTTTCACACGTAAGACAAACAATAAGAATTCTCACGTTTACAAAATAAGAATGTGTTGCCTTTTTATCAAACATATTAATAGATCATGTTCATTTATAACTCAAACTTAATAGTGTATAAGTTGTTAGTTGTAGACTATGACTCAATGCAACACAAGAGAAGGGAGTGTGTGTGACTTGGTTTCAACATTTTGCAGAGACCTTGCATGTATATAGAGATTCTAGTCCTTTATCAATCACTTAATGAGTCAATTAGAATTTTGGGAATCCCATTCACTTCTAGGTAGTGAGAAACCTAAATATTGAGTGGGTATGGCTCTAGCAAATGCTCATGGCTTTCTAAGACACCTCTAGATGGTAATTTCTTATGCAATAGGGGTCGATGGGTTATGCTGAAGTAGATTTTTTTTTCAATTGTTTAGTTCACGTGTCACAACCAATATAAATTGCACAGACCATAGTAAAGCCCCACAATAGTTTTGCAATAAGAGGAAAAACTATCGATTACAATGAACTAAGAATGAAAGTTTTGATGGAAAAGTGCAACATATCCATTAATGTTATTTACATGATTGGATGAGTGATATAAGTCATCTAACTATTGGATTATAGTAATGTTGGATGTAGCAATAATTTGTTGTGTGTGCCCTAGTATGTGACAATGGATATGTGAGGGTCTTTTCTTGAACCTTACACGGAAGTTTAGAGGCTTGAGTTTTAAAGGTGATTGCATATTTGAAATCCTTGCGAGCTCACAATTTTGATGAGCTATTTTTGGATGACACGTGTGACACTACTATTTTTGGAAGTCAAGGTTCTGGTGCTTGGAAGGTGATTTTGAGCACATATTTGGGTTCCTTGTAGGAAATCGAATTAGATGAGCATAAATTCATCGGCATATGAGAAATTTCTATTATTACCAGTGCTTATTTTTAGATGTGTTATATTTAGTAGGGTTCCCCTAGTAGTTCCATTATATTTTTCATCCTTTCTTATTTTTCAGGGGGGACTACTATTTTTGGCATGTATTTTTATAACAGGTGCTTGCCATGCATGCTGACAAGTGGTAGTGGGATGATGGGCTATGTGGTAGTGGCATGGCAATGATGTGGCAAATGGGCCATCTCATCTTAGGATTCCTTGTTGGATTTGAGTTCATTCGACCTCACTCATATTGAATCATATTTAATTCAATTTAATTCAATCTTCATAATACACTTTGAATGTAGTTTTTGTGAAGAAGCCAAGCCAGAGACTCTTAGCAAAGTATATGATATTGTGAAGATTAATATAACATTATCAGATGATAAGCCTTTGACTCCTAAATCCAAATTTTCTGATTTTTGTGTTGACTCTCTTGATACCTAGAGATAGTAATGACTCTTGAGGAGGGATTCAACATCAATTTTAGAGCAAGATCACTGTTGGAATCGAGACTAGAGGCAGATATTTGTAGCTTTTGGACTATGGATTTCACTGTATTTAGAGAATACAAAGTTGAGGAGATTCCATGGACCAATCAAACGATTATAGAGACATATCTATTGACAAAATTGCCAATAATAGGGATTCCATGGTTTTATACAAGAAAATTATGAGGTATATCTACAAAAGTATTTAGATCACCAAGTTGCATGAAACGCTGAAACGTTTCCGAGTTTCCAAAACGGATATGTTTAGAAACGTCACCTCCCAAAAATGGAAATGTCGGCCGAAACGTCATATATATATATATATATATATTATATATATATATAATATATACACATATAAGTGAATAACACATTATCTTGCGAGAAAAAAAGGAATAATACCTATAGATGACAATTTAGAAGGAGAAACAAGCCTATATTAACTCTCATAGATGATTACATGATGGTTGAGTTTTGGCCGAATTTCGGCCAAGCTTCGGAGTTTCAGGTACGGGTACAACATGAAATATCGGGTTCTTAGAAGTTTCGTGCGACATAGATCATAATTGAGAGAACACTAGCCTTGGTTTATGCTATTGATAATAAGCTCATTTGAATTGTTGATTGCGATTTACCTTAGATTCGAACAACAATGTTTGTCCATTAACCATACTAACAAATTGATACATGTTTAGTAGAGTACACATTCTCAATCAATAACTTACGAGAGCTTATTATCAATAGCATATACCAAGGCTAGTGTTATCACAAATTAGCGAGAGATTTAACTCGTATGATGTAGATACATGGCCTCAAAAATATATTCTAAAATATTTTCCATCTTAACTCATGAAGAAATTGAAAGATGTATGACCTTATATTTGCCGTCGGTGATGTAGCTTGTGTGTGCCAATTGCTTCTCTTTTGCTACACTCTCATGGATTAATTTGGTATAAAAAGCTTTAAACCATTCCCGATGCATGTATTTATTTGGTAATATTAGTTTATAGTACATGTATTTGACCACTTGTAGATCTAAACCTCATCAATAACTCATCAGTGGATAATGAGATCAGCTCATTAATAAATAAGGATGACAACTCATAAGAATGATCTTCGACTTTGTGATTGTCTAGGGACTCATAGTCTAACTATTCCATTCTATCCAGAGGCCTTCAAGATGATCATCCCTTATTTTTTGATTTTATTATTTGATCCGTGAATAAAATGTAGGTAGTGATTGGTGAGACTTCACATTCTAGATGAGTGTGGCTTTTGTTACCTCCTGACTCCTCCTCCTTGTGAGTTAATTGACATTCTTGAGTCCCAAGAAGAGTTGTTGTCTTAGGTGAAGGCATTCACCATTAGGTCAACAAAAATATTGCTCTATATGGTTTGAGAGTTTGAATCTCCCCGCATCCAAAGCAACTTCCTTCTGGTTGGCTTGTGCAACTAGGGCATATATTAGGGTTCTACTTCATGGCATTGTATGTTGACATATCAAGGCTTCCTTGTTCTTGTGCATCCCCTAGGATCATGCTAGTGGGCCCTATTTGTGATGACCACCTCTTGGAGGATATCATCCACCATTGCTTTGGTCCCTTGTAGCGATGGATGTCCTTGATGAGGATTCCTCATGTTGGTCCTCTCACTTGTGTTCAGTAGCCACCTCCAGTGGGTCTTGATGTCCACTGCCTTCTCTATCATGATTGCAACTTATTTTACTTTCATCTTTTTCCATCTCTTATTTTGGCTAGATGTTTATCTTTTAGCTAAACACTTAGCTCTCTGTCTTTTCTATTTTCAATGTTGATCTAGGAGTCACTTTCACATTCCCACATTGTATTTATGCTGGATGTACCCTTTTAGTCCCATTGACATACTTTTTAGTCATTTGTTGGACATTAATAAATTAAAATTATCTTATCTTATCAAGCCTGCCACTTGGTTTTAACCAACAAGCCCTTGAATCTATTTGACATGATGTGCAAAGTCTTGCGTTTACTTCAAGCTTCATTGTCATTGACATAGTTTCCTTATTACTCATAAAGAAGTAACAAAGGTGTTATATGCTTTGGGCACATTGTTCAACAACATTGTCATAACATCTTGTCCTAGATTGTTTCTGCAATTCGCCATAAACCTCAATTGAATATGCATGAAAACACCACGTTGAAGGAAATTCTAATAAACCTAGATTGAATATGCAAGAAAATATCATAAAGCTCATGAACTTTTTAGTTTTTACTTATATAGTCTAAATCTACATTGGATGTCCATGTAAATATCATAAAGCTCCATTACATTTCCTCTTTTTTACATAAAATCCTAGCATGGAACTGTGTGATTTTGAAACTCTATCAATAGAGTTACATTGTTTTGGAAGCTTTAGTATCAAGTATTGGTTGAGTTCGGCATGTAACATGTTTGTGAAGGACTCCTTGCCTCTCTAGATATCAGGTTACTGCTATTTCTTAACTATTCTTAGGCTTGCTTTTGTTTGTTTGTTTTGTACTGAATTTTCAAATGTGGATTTACTAGGGGTCTTTTGTTGGTAGTGGGATAGTTGGATTTTTAGTGTTTGGTCCTTGTTAACTCAGAGATTTTTATTATTTATTTGCATCTTTTATGCTTATTGGTGGAGAATTTCAATGAGCTTGTGCTATTCCTCATTGATTAATTTTATATATGTTGGTTGATTAGTTCACTAAACTCTCATATATTTGTATATTTTGGATAAAGCAGGAACGCGCTGCTGGTGCACTTGCTAATTTAGCTGCGGATGACAAATGTAGCATGGAGGTTGCAATGGCTGGAGGGGTTCACGCTTTGGTGATGCTTGCTCGCTTCAACAAACATGAGGGAGTCCAAGAACAGGTACCATGGGTTACTACCTTTTCATTTATTATTGTTGCTTGTATTTTATGAAATATGAGAAAATAATTTACATCAAAGGAAGTTTTTTTTGGAATAGAAACTATGACAACATCATTACAAAAACAAAACATTGTAATGTGCCTCATGGAATAATTTTGTTGTAGAAATGTAATTCTTTTGCATTGACCATGCTCTTTATTCTACCATCTATTTATCTTTATTCATTTTGGAGATAATTTCTATTTTGTAATTATCTTATTTTCTTAAATTACCTTATGTTTCAATTAGCAATTTGCCTTAATCATATTTTCTTATATGGATGCTATTGATTTTGCATTCCAACTTCTCGAAGAGCATCTTTAGATTTCAAGTTATTCTAAATATAAGATGGCAACTTTAACATAGATTATCATTTCTATGTGTATTAAGTCTTGCATGGTACACCATTAAAATAAATGCTTTTAACTACACATTTTCTTATATATTATTTGCACAATTATTAGTTTCTGTCGTCGTAATGCACAGTTGAGGATTCAGAAAAATACCTTACAAGTTATGACAATTGGTTTGTAAACTAGTAAAAAACCTTTTTCTATATTAATTAGACAGTGCCTTATTCCTTTGAGCCAAAAGAAGTTGTTTGTTTGATCTGGGTTTTAGTTCCCAGAACTTGTATCTTTGATTTGCTAATACAAGTGATGTTTTGTTGATTTATTTTTGTCAGAGGTAACTTCCGAACTGGATGCTTTTCTATTCGAGTGGAATCACACTCTTTGGTTCATTATTCGAGAGTCGGTGTTTGTGAGCCCAAGAATCATTCTTAATCTTTCAACCTTTTTTCTTCCAAGTGCTTTAGGGAAGATGTCTGCAATTTGTTTATTTGAGCAACAATGTCTTCAATGAATAGTCTTGGCCTCTACATGGTATTGTCAATCAGAAGAGGTGTAGAATTCACTTGTTTCTCTTGGAAATTTTCAGGTATTTTCTTAAGTCATACAATCTCCTTTGTTGCTTCTACAACTGCCACATATTCTGCCTCTGTCGTGGAATTTGCTGGAGATGATTGTTTGCATGACCTCCAGGAGATAGTTGCTGATGCAAGACTCATGAGATAGCTTGAAGTCGATACTCCATTCTATTTTTCTTTGCCACACTATCTCCTTTGTTGCTTCTACAACTTCCTCTTATTCTGCCTCTGTCGTGGAATATGCTGGAGATGATTGTTTGAATGACCTCCAGGAGATAGTTGCAGATGCAAGACTCATGAGATAGCCTGAAGTCGATAATCCATTCTATTTTTCTTCGTCAAAGTTTGAATTAGAATATCCAATCAAAATTGAAGTCATCCACCTATGAATGTTCGAGTCCAAAGACTTGAGTTCCTTTCAAGTACTCCAAAACTCTTTTTGCAATAGACCAATGTCCTTCACATGGCTTTTGCATAAATCTGGAAAGAATCCCAACAACAGATGAAATATTTGGTCTGATAGTGGTGAGGTTGATAAGACTTCCCATAAGCTATCTGTACTTGGTTGCATCCATTCTTTTAATGTGAACTTCAAATTTTGTTTCATTGGAGTAGATAGAGGGTTGCATTCAACCATATGCCAAAATTGTTCACCATTTCTCCAATGTAATTCTTGCGGGAGATAGATATCTATTTTGGATGTTGAGTCACCAAGTAATAGTGAAGATGTCCCAAATCTGCCATCTCAATGCCCTTGAACTCTTTCTTTATGGATTTGTAATATAGTTTTCATTCTTCCTTGTTATCAACAAATCATCTACATACAGTATAAGATAGACGACAATTTTGTAAACTTTCTTGATGAAGAATGTTGCATCATCAAAATTAAAGTGTTTAGAATTCATATTTGGAAGATTCTCAGTTAACTTTTCGTATGAGACTCGCGATGCTTGTTTTATGCCATAAAAAGATTTGATGAGTTTACATACTATTTGTTCTTGCCCCTTCATAACAAATCCTTCTTTTTGAGACATGGAGACATATTCCTTCAAGTCTCCATTGAGGAAAATAGTTGTCACATCCATATGATGAACTTTCCATCCATTCTGAGTAAGCAAGGCAAAGAGAGTGTAGATGGTGGCCCATTTTGTTGTGGGGCACAATTTTCTTGATAATCAACACCTTCTTTTTGTGCAAGTCCTTTTGACATGAGCCTTGCTTGTGCTTGTCAAGTGAGCCATCTGATTTGTACTTGTTCTTGTAAACCCACTTGTAGCCAACTGGTTTGGTTCCAAATGGAGGGTCCACGAATTTCCATGTTCCATTCTTTATGAGAGCGTCATACTACTTTTGCATTGCTTCTTTAAGTTCTTTCCATTCATCATGAGAATTAATTTCCTTGGTTCAAAATTAGTAGTCAAATTCAATTCACAATCATATGAAACATCCATATCTTCTATATGAATTGAATCAGGATTATCTACGTCACCTCCATTTTGTTTGGTGAAACCTGTGGTTCCTATCTTTCCAACCTCATCAAGATGAACACTTTCTAGTCCTCTCATTCACATCATTGTGATGGGACCACTTTCTAGTCTTTGCTCATCAAGATGAACACTTTCTAGTCTTTGCTCACCTGCTTGTGATGGGGCCACATCAAGATTCAACATTCTAGTCCTCTCAATCACATCATTCAAAGGTTCTTCCTGATCTGATGAAGTGATGGAAACTTTGTGATGTGGGAGATGGTGCTGTAGAAGGAGATTCCAGAGATTGATCCAAGATAGGGATCCCTGTTTCAAGATGTGAAATCTCTATATCAAATTCATGATATGTCTTTGCATTAGTGAATCTATCCAAATGATCAAGTAGCTGCTTAACAATGTTGCTAGTCTTGGAAGCTTCAAGAAATATCACGTCTTTGGAAAGAGTAAACTTCTTGTCTACCTCACCATAAAGACAATATGCCTTGGTGGTATTTGGATACCGCAAGAAGATGAACTTCCAACTCCTTGAAAACATGTTGCTTCTTTGCTTCTTAGTAATCAAGGCATTGTGGGTGGAACCAAAGACTCTTAGATGCCTTATTGAAAAAATGTGGCCATATCACATTTCATAAGGAATCTTATTTGTTTGAGCATGAGATGGGCATTTGTTTTTCACATACACTGCACATAGAATCGCATCAATGGAAGACCTCAACTTTACATTTTTGAAAAGCATCATGGAACAAACCATATTTAAGATAGTTTTGTTCATCCTGTCAACGACACCATTTTGTTGAGGATTGCGCATCAATGGAAGACATCAACTTTACATTTTTGAAAAGCATCATGGAACAAACCATATATAAAATAGTTTTGTTCATCCTGTCAACAACACCATTTTGTTGAGGATTTGTTGAGGATTGCGTGGAACCAAGCTTTGATGTTGAATCCCAATTTGGTGAAGATAGTTTTCAAATTCATTAGAGTATATTTTCTTCCATTTACGATACCAAGAGAGCCAATGTGATTGTGCTTCATTTTGAATCCATACATGAAAATTTCTGATAGTTTCAAAAGCTTGAGATTTATATTTCAACAAGTACACCCAACACATTCTGATGTAATCGCCATTAAAAGGCATCATATATTTATTGCCATTAGCAGAAGGAATAGACATATAGCCACACAAATTAGAATGCATCAGTCCAAGTTTTCTACATGCTCTTGAAGTGGAGCCATGAATGGGTTGTTTGCTATGCTTTCCAAGGATACAAACATCACATTTCTTGAGTTTTCTAGGAATAATAAGCAAACCACAATTCCTTTTTAGTAAACGTTTGGTCTCATAATTAATATGTCCAAATTTAGTATGCCATAGAAGACTGGATGGAAATGTAACTTCATTGTGTTGAGAGATGTAAGTAGAATTCTGTGTGTGAGCAAATGCCCCTTTCAGCTTCAGTAGTCTTTCATCCTCCACTCTAGTCATGACAACCATGTTGTTAGATGCCTTCCTAATTTCTACGTTCAAGCAAAATTCTGTGTATGAGCAGATGCCTCTTTCAGCTTCAGTAGTCTTTTACCCTCCACTCTAGTCATGACAACCATGTTGTTAGATGCCTTCCTAATTTCTACTTTACCATCAAAGATATAAATTGAGTGGTCTTGCTGGCAAATGTGCACGAGGGATAGCAGATTTTTTCACAGCTTTGGAAGGTAGAGTACATCATGCATAAGAAAATTAGCATATCCAGCTAGTTTGAGCCTAAGCATGCCAAGTCTGGGCAGTGTCAAGCAGTTGTTTCTCTCTCCTAGAAACAAATGAATTGCAAAACAAATCTCCAATTTCTCTAATAATCCAATCGCCAGCAATATAATGAGCAGGTTCAGGTGCTTTACCTTTGTTGTATATGTTGGTTTATCTCTCTCTTCTTTATGTTCTTGTATGTTGATCCTCGGGATTTTGCATGTTGATGCATCATGTCCATCTCCCACAAGGAATGCAATGGAGATCATATCTTCTCCTCAATGGTATTTATCCCCCTACCTTTGGAATACTTTCTCCATATTCTCTTTTACAACCACTTCCTCTAGGACAATTTTGTGACTGATTCTTTCCTTTTTGAGCAAGACACATTGTTTCTTCAGGGGATGAACTGCTGTTTTCCTCTTCTTGAAAGCTTCATCTCATTTTGTGATTTTCTCCACTAGAGAGTTAAATGTAATGGACTTGAGTTGGTCATTAGCTTGCATGGATCCAAGATGGTGAGAGTTTGTAGGGTAGAGAACCTTAAAGAAGGCTGTGAGAGGAATGTCTATCTTCCCTATAGTAGCATCAATGCCATGCATGATGGATTTGATTTCAGAAGGTAGAACCAAGGTATTATCATCTTTCAAGTCAAGGTTGAAGAGTTTGACCATTAGTTGTACAAGTTCCAATTTTGAGTGTGAGTCATACAGATCTTTTTATTTTTTTAGTGCTCCATAAGAATTTGGAAAGGAAACAATATGATGGGTCACCTCTTCACTTACTGATGCAACAATCAAAGTGTAGAATTTGTTGTCCTTGTTCTTCCATATGGCTTGCTCCTTGTCCAATGTAGGCTTCGTGGGTGTGTTATACTACTCTTCTTTCTTAGTGAGCTGCTTATCCTTCACCGATGCCATTCCACAAGTCACTAAAAATGA
Organism: Pinus taeda; assembly: GCA_000404065.3. Taxonomy (NCBI): domain Eukaryota; kingdom Viridiplantae; phylum Streptophyta; class Pinopsida; order Pinales; family Pinaceae; genus Pinus; species Pinus taeda. The sequence continues at coordinate 446,555 of APFE031593923.1, read as the reverse complement.
GGGTGAGCTTGATCTTTTGAACCATTTTCTGTAGTTCCCCTTTCCAGTTAGCACCATGCCTACGATGGAAATAAGAGAAGACATCTTCACCAGTAGTCCAAGCCATGATTTGAGCACAATCTGTGTCATGCATTGTGCTTGTGGTTAGGAAGAGAAAGGAATTGATGGCTTATATTTCTTAGCAAACTAGCGATATCTTTAGTAGAAAATCTGAATCCTCATCATGGGATAGAAAATATCATTCCCGCTCTTCTTTTCTTACACCATTATGAATAAAGTAATCACGCTTTTGTGTTCCTCACCACTAAACTTTGAGAGCAAGACAATAAAATGTATATCAAAAGGGGGGGAGGGGGGGATTTCAGACTTTCTATTGTTGGAAAACAAGATAATACGGAGAGGGGGGATTTCAGACTTTCTGTTGTTGGAAAACAAGATAATACTGAGAGGGGCGGGGTTGGGGGGATGGAACAGTGTTATGACCAATTTTAATGATTAATACATCGATTCAAATATTCAGGAAATGACCATGTAAATAATGCATGAATCACACAACAATACCATAAACATCATACACATGAGACACTAATTTTTATGTGGAAATCCATAAAGGGAGAAAACCACCAATCTTTTTTTTTTTTAATTTGATGAAAATGCAAGCATCAACTTTTTACATCATATTTTGTAGGCACCAACCTACCGGAGGCTCCAACCTCTTTTTCTTTGCAAGCGCACACTTGTTGGAAGCACCAACTCCCATTGTTTACAGGCATCAACCTGCTGATCTTTTTCAGGCGCCTATGTGAAGGAGACACCAATCCCTTGATAAAAGATGTAAATAATTGTATTGTCCATCTCTTATAATCTTCTTTTTGCAGTGCTATCTTTATTTCTGTTCCTTCGCAATTTTCTTATACACAATAGCTTTTGCTTTCATCGAATCTCCACCTACAACCTTTATTTTTCTTTTTGTTCCTTATCTGCTTCAGATTTTTGTCTTTTGACAACTTTTTCACTATCTTTTCATGTCCACTACTATCTCTCTCTTTCTCTCACAATGTTAATTTGATCGAAACAAGAGCAAAACGTGTTAGTTACAACTCGAGGCATTAGTTTATATCAATCTCCTCTCATGAACTGTGTCTTTTTGCATTCACAATTATCAGGAATTATATCGTTTCAGGTTAATGCTATTTGAAATTCGTTGGTCTCTTCGTTTCTCCAACTAGATAATCAGGATTGTGAATCTATTTTTATTCATCACAACCAGCTGTTAGAAGTTCCCTTTAATTAAGAACCCTCTCTTCTGTTCACACTTTATTGATTCAGTCATTTATGAATTTTGGCGCACAGAATGCCAAATTTCTTTACAGGAATTTCAGTCGTTTATGAATTTTGGCACACAGAATCCCAAATTTCTCTAGAAGCCTCTGAAACGCCAAATTTATAAAATAGGTCAAAACACCAAATTTCTTTAACTATGCTAAAATTCATTTAGCGCTAAATTTCCATTATCATGCCAAATGCAGTAGGATGCCAAAGTTGATTTCATAGCACTCAAATGTTAGCTCTTGGGTGCATATGTCTAGAGGCTAGGACTGCAAGCTTAGCTCTTTATACCTTAACGGCTTAACTAACTGTACCTATCCATGACATATATTTGTTTGTATTTAATTTTTTTCATGATCAAGGAGTGATATTGATTGCGGATCCCCCTTGTATGTTTGACGGTTAACGAAGGGGGGGGGGGGGGGATCTAAAATTTGTCGGCTCAACAGCTAAATCCACCACATCTTCCTCGGAGTGTGCTGTGAACGAATCGCCACCTGCATCGATCCAATAGTCCATATCCACTGTGCCCCCCCCGTATGCATGACAATTAATGGAGGGGGTGGGGGTCTGAAATTTGTCCCTTTGCAAAATGCCATCCTATGCGACATTTAAACCACGTGATCATGACCGTTTGTCACGACTTGCTGACATCACGCTAACGTCATGACGACATCAACATGCCACATGGCATCCTTTGACACTACCAAGTGTCACACGAAAATAGGCCAATTGGCCACCCAAAAACTCCAAAAATATTTGCCACGTGTCATGCTTAGAGGTCATATGCTATGAAATCATATTGGCGATTTCATCACCACTCATATGCCAACTCATCCTCATCATCCAATCATGATCCTCCTCTGTCAACACTAATGCCCGTCGTTACGGAACACTCTAGTGTTGCAAGAAATGCCCCACCCCGGCTCCAAAGCCCGATCTGCGTCCCTTACGGAAACGTGACCGATCCTCCCTCTGAAACGTGGTTCTGAAAAATCGAAATGCGGATCAGGCTGGGCCGGGCGATTCTTGGCCTGTGGGAACCGTGTGACACAATCCGCGTTTTTGTACGCTGAATCCGCGATTTAGAGGGCAGATCGGCTCGTGGATTTGTCACGGATTGAAGCCGCTTTCAAGCGAACCCCGACTGTGTCCGTGGGCCCGTCAACTAGTTCCACTGTGCAACCCACTTAAACTATTTTTTTCTTGCTTAAGTTGGGTTGGGGGTGGGTTAGTGTTGGGTTAGGGATGGAATGAAAAGGATAAGAGTTCTTTTCACCTCTCATTAGCTCACTCTTATGTTTTTGGAGAGCTTGGAGAAGATAGGAGAAAGAGAGGAGATGAGAGTTTGGAGAAGAGAGAGTTGAGGAGAGCTTGGAGGAGTGAAGGAGGAGCATTGAAGGAGGAGGAACTTGGAGGAGTAAAGAAGGGCTTCCATCTACAAGAGCTAAAGAGGTAAGTGCAAACCCCAAACTTCCTCATTTTTTTGTCATTGTTTTTTTATTTTCTCTCCTCCCTCTCCTACTCTTTCCCATTCTTTCTTCTTGCTCATTTAATTGCAGGTTTCCACCACCTATATTCATATTCCAAGATGGTGTTTTTTTTGGTTTATATGTATCATTCCACTTTTAGTTTTCATGATGGCAAGGGCGAGTAGTAATAGAAGGGAGGAAGAAGAAGAAGAGAATAGTAGTCCCCATATGAGCGACCCAATGTATGATGAGGAGGAAGGGTTTGAAGAGGAAGGGGATGAACCTGATGAGAACATTGAAACACTAGAGGGGAACGCTGCATTGACACGCTTGTGGAACTATGTGACCAAACTTGAAAGGGGGAAAAGTGGTGGAAGCTACAAGTTTTTGTGCTCTCATGGTTGTCATGGAGGAAAACCATTCATGGAGGAAAACCATTAATGGTTCATATACCCGTGTGAGGAGGCATCTTTGTGGGGTGATGGGCAGTGATGAGAAAAAGGGTGCCATGGGGATAGCAATTTGCCCAAAGGTTTTAGTTGAACAAAGAAGAGAATACATCCAAATAGAGGAGGCTGCACAACAAAAAACAAGAAACAAAGAACTCAATCTGAATCAAGTGCAACCTCTAGATTTGGTAGCTCATCTCCTCATGGTAGCTTTGGAGGTAAAAGAACAATAGGGGATTTCTTGAAAGTTACTGGGAGGCATGATGTGGATGGAAAGATTGTCCAATTTCTTTGTGCTTGTGCTATACCATTCAATGTGCTTTGCTCTCCCTATTGGCATGAAATGGTAAAGGCCATCAATGAAGCCCCAAAAGGATACACGACCCCCAACTATGAGAAAGCTAGAACAATATTACTAGAAAGAAAAAAGCAAAGGTTCAAAGATCTTTGACACATTTTACAAATGAGTGGGGTGGATTGTTGGGTATCCATTGTATCAGATGGGTGGACAAATATTAGAAACCAACATTTGATAAATGTTCTTGGTGTTTCTCCTAGTGGTGCAGTATTTATTACATTTCATGACTCCTCAATTAGTGCAACTTCCCAAAACATTACAGGTCTCCTATTGCAATCAATCAAAGATGTTGGTCCTAATAATATGATTCAAGTGATCACAGATAATGCGACAAATTGTAAGGCTGCAAGAAAAGTTATTGAGCGTACTCATCCACACATCTTTTGGTCTGGGTGCTTGGTGCACACATTGAACCTTTTGATGCGTGATATTGTGAAACATAAAGAATGTGGGTGGATTAATGAGCTTTACAAGAGAGGGAAGCAACTCATTAAATTTATCATAGGGCATACAAGGGTAAACTTGTCTATGACACTTACTCTAAGTTGCTGTTGCTTAAACTTGCAAAAACAAGATTTGCAAGTTATTACCTCACCTTTAGGCGGCTAATGAAAGCGAGACAAGCTTTAACTAATATGGTGACCTCTGAATCATGGGAGGAAATTAACACTGATAGAGATGGTTCTAATGTAGCCAAGGACACTATTGTTGACACGTTCTTTTTGTCACAGGTTAAATATGTTTTGCAATTTAGTAAACCAATTTATTACATGATCAAGTTTGCAGATTTAGATTGACCAATAATTGGGGAGGTGTATGAGCAAATGGATAGCATGTTGGGGCAGATTAAACACATCATTGCGCCTAGAGATATCACCTTGTACAATTATATTCACGTAGAGGTGGAAAAACGACAGGATATGCTAAATGTTCCATTGCATGCATTAGCATATGTTTTGACACCTAAATACTATCATCCATCATGGCTTTCAACACCAACATTTGGGGGGGGGTGGGGGGCGAGTAGGAGAAAACCACACCTACATCCAGAAGTTCTAGAAAATAATATGATTGCATTGGATAAATTAGTCCCTAATGAGGAGGCCGCTGCCATGGTACAAAAACAGTTGAGCAACTACACTTAGGACTGGTCCATTGGGGAGCATGCATGCAATTGGAGATCGAGAGACTTTTTCTTCTCTTAGAGTGGTGGAACAACCATGGAGGTGCTACTCCACTTCCATAGACTTTGGCATTGCAAGTGCTATCATTGGTGTTAAACACTTCTTTTGCGGAGAGGTGTTGGAGCTTTTATTTTTCATCCACAGTGTTAAAAGGAACAAGTTGAGTTTAGACCGGGCAAAGAGCTTGGTTTATGTTCATTACAACTTGGGACTGTTGTCCCATTACTGTGATGATGCAAAGACTGATAAAGACCTTAAGGTTTGGGACAAGAATCCAGATGAGCCCAATTTGGAGGATGGAGTGTTGCGATTAGAGAAATTAGAGGATGCTCTTTTCTAGGATGATGATGATCCGAGTTGAGATGCCACCCCCATCTGGTCCCTTGGTTCCAAGGTTCCATGGTTCAACAACAACAATAGGGGCCTTGTCTTCATCAGTTTCAATTCCACAACTTCCACAACAACCATCTTCTTCATTGTCACCACATGGAGGCCTACCGCCGCGTACTCTTCGTGGTGGAGGGATGAGAGATTAGTAGATATATTCACAATTACTACTTTTGTCATAGATTAGACTTGTAGGCTTGTTGTGAATTTGAACTTTTTTGTCTTGGTGGTGGCCAAGTGGCCTAGTTTGTAAACATTATTATTTCAATTTTGGACATGACTAATGTTGACAACTGCTCACTTGCTAGATAATATGCTTTATGTTTTATAATATGCTTAAATGTTTTATGGTATAATATGCTTAAAAATTTCATGTATGTTTGTAATTGCTAGAATATAGATGGTTGATGCTCGAATAATTAATCATTGATGTACAATGGAATCACAAATGCCATATCTATCTTGATTTATGTAAAAATATCTATGTTTTCATGTCTTCTACAACTAATTTGGTATTTGGGATGTTTGTTTTGAATATAAATGCAAAAAATTATAAAAATAAATAAATATTTAGTAGACACTTTCGAGACGATTGACTTCTTAGATTTTTGGAAAATGACGCTTCCGCGTCTCCGCTTCCAAAAAACATCCCTGGTTTGTGCAACGTTGGAACACACTGCTATTCATCGTTTCTCAGTGATTTCCTTTGTTAAATTTTCAGAAGGGCGGATGCTCAGATATAATGCTTTACATTGGAACCATGATTAAAACATGGAATTGTGAACTAATCAACCTCCAACGAAAATCCATATCCGGGCATTTTCAAGTTTTACATATTGTAAAACGTTTTGGATGGGTGGATGCTTGGATTAAATGTTTTGTATGGGAACCTGGAGAAATGCGAAATTATGACTTGTCTTCAAAACTAAATCTGGATATGGGTCAATTTCATATGTTACAAAAGTGTTGACCTATTGACGTCTCGTATATCTAGATATGCGGATGTGCTAGTCTCCCAGATGTTTTTCATAGCTTGGATAAGTCTAGATGTCGAAATCTTCTAGCCGTATGCTAAATTGGTTGCAATTTGAATTGCTGGGATGTGCGTAGGTACTTTTGCCTCAACTTACTGCCCACACATGCCTTCACTACAACCTTAGATTCTCAGCAACCCTTAGGAGTTTTGCTAAGTGTTATATGCTGCTGGAACGGTCTTTGAGTGGACTATGCAATGAAACACTTAGTTTTCTCATTTGAGATGAGACATTAAGGCAAAAATACCTTCAAAACTTCAAAGCTATAACCTCCATTCTCGACTCACCAAGCTCCCCTTGAACTTGACACAAACAAACAGTAATGGCTCAACCTTCACATCAATGGCAACACTGACAATTTGGACGACAATGTCAACACTTTGCTCAACAATCTCCCCCTTTGAGATTGATGGTAACACATCCAAACATTGCTGGTCATTGATGGCAAAACTACTCGCCAATGTTTGTTCATTCTTCCCCTTGGACATCAATGGCAAAAGGGCTTGAATACTCTATATTTGGCCATTCCCACGCTGAAAGAAGATATAGGCTGCTGATGATTGCTGTTGTATGCACATGCTCTCCCGAGCTTTCAAGAAGCCAATGGTTGATCTCTCTCCATTTTCCAATTCATCTTTGTATTATATTTTCCAATTTTGTTTCAATGTTTTCTCATTGTAGGAGCCAAATTCTAAGGAATTTGCCCCTTTGACCATTCTCCCTCTAAAAGGATATACAAGACTGTTAAATTGAATTGTTGCTGAACATAGTGAATGCTGCATCTAGCTTCTTCTCTCCATGTACTCCAATCTTTGGATTCCTCCTTTAATCATGCTCCCTTCAAAAAAATTGCTTAACATGCGTGGGTTGCTCACTCTTTCCAACTGCAGATGGCTGCTTGATCCAATAACTACCCACAATATGCTCCCCATTTAAATGTTTCCATTTATGTTTGTTGTAACCATACTCCGTTGTTATTGTTTGCTCACTCTTCTGCTTTGCTTTTGAGAAGCCACAGGCTAATCACACTCCCCCTGGATATAATTAATCACTGCTCTCATTAACCTTGTTCTGCTCCCGCCCTTCCTGAGACTCCATATGGGTTCGCTTTCTTTGGTTATCTTTAACGTCTTAATCATAAGATTATCTTTGACTAATTTAGACAACTACACTCTTTCAAAACAAATGAGTGAAGAGATGAGGGAGACATCACTCCCGACTTTTGTCTCAAGTACTCAAAGGTTTCTCTGGCAAGGGGCTTGGTGAATATATCAACTATTTGTTCCTTTTTTGATATATACTACAACTTTATAATCTGATAAACTACCTGTTCTCTAAGAAAGTGATACTTGATGAGTATATGTTTGGTTTTTTAGTGGAAAACAAGATTCTTGGATATACTTATAACACCTGTATTATCAAATTTGATGGGAATGGGTTCATCTTAAGTTACTTTCATGTCTTGAAGCATTTGCTTCATCCAAGGTATTTGAGTGGAACATGCTGTAGCTGCTATGTACTCGTCTTCTGCAGTAGACAGTGAGACGTAGGTCTGCTTTTTGCTCAACCATGCTACTAATGAGTTTCCTAGAAAGAAGGCAGCACCACATGTGCTCTTTCCATCATCTATACAGCTAGCCCAATCTGCGTCTATGTATGTTGCCAATGAAGATTTCTTACCCTTTGGATACCACAATCCATAGTACATGTGCCTTTTACTTTTAGATATCTAAAATTTCTTTATTGAGCTAACAAGTGGCTTTGCTTGGGAGTTGATTGGTATCTTGCTACCAAACCAACAGCTTGCATTATGTCTGTTTGTAAGGCTTCTAGGTACAACAAACTTCCAATCATTGATTTGAAGATTACCCTTTGGTTACTCATCATCTTTGCTCAGCTTACACCTAGTGACCATAGGAGTACCAACAGGTGAACACTTCCATTCCAAATTTCTTCAATATTTCTTTGAGGTACTTTCCTGGCGAAATGAACATGCCTTTTGAAGTTTGTGTAATCTGTAAACCAATAAGAAATGAGAGTTCTCCAGGCATAGACATTTCAAATTCAATCTTCATGTCAACAACAAACTCGACTTTATGAATCTGCATTAGTGCCAAAAATTATATCAACAACATAAACAACAACAACAACCAAAAGATCATCATTATCTTATTTTATATATAAATTATTGCTAGATGTCCCTCTTTTGAAGCCTTGTTGCTGTAGATATTTGCCTAATCTAGAATACCATGCCCTTGTTGCTTGCTTGAATCCATATAATGCCCTTTTCAACTTGCATACATCATTAAGATTGTTTGATAGTTGAAAATCTTCGGGCTGTTCTATATACACCTCTTCAAGTTCTCCATTAAAGAATGTTGATTTCACATCCATCTGATATAGTTTGAAATTTTTATGAGAGGCAAATTCATGAAACATTCTAATTGCTTCCAATCTTGCTACAGGAGCAAAGGTTTATTCAAAATCTATTCCTTCAACCTATATTCATAACCTTCACACACTTATCTGGCTTTGTTTCTAATAACTTGTCCATTCTCATTTAACTTGTTCTTGAAGACCCGTTTTGTACCTATGACATTCTCATTGGTCTCGGAGTCAATTCCCAAGTTTGCTTCTTTTCGATTTGATCTAATTTCTCATTCATGGCACCTATCCAACACTTGACTTGCAAGTTTCAAGGTTCGGTCATCGATATCATGGAAGTCTGTGCTTGACTAGAAGTGCCCACTAGTTTTCTTCTGGTTAGAACTCCTACTTCCTTATTACTAAGAATTTGACTTTCAGGGTGATTCTTTGTACATACACTTGAAGGAGGTTTTGGATGAGTGTATTCTTCCTCTTTCTCTTCCTCTTTTTCTGAAGCTTCATGCTGTACTCCTTCATCTTCAATGATGGTCTGATCAGGTGGATTAGTGAATCTTGTATGCTTGCGTTTGAAAGGTAATTCCTTATCAACTTCGACATCAATACTGTCAACTATTTTGTGCAACCTTTTATTTTGGCATCTGTAGCCTTTGCTCTTAGTTGAATATCCCAAGAATATTCTTTCATTAGCTCTATTATCAAACTTACCCAATTTATCATCATTATTTTTGATGTAACACTTGCTGCCAAAGACTCTGAAGTGTTTTATTGATGCTGATTTTCCATGCCACATTTTGTAAGATGTCTTGTCACTGTTGGGCCTAAGATGCGCTTGGTTGAAAATATGGACTGCTGTATGAATAGCTTCAACCCAAATTGCTTATAACAAATTTCTTTCATCCATAATTGCTCGTGCCATTTGTTTCACTGTTCTGTTTTGTCATTTTAGCTACTCCATTTTGTTGAGGAGTTTCTGCAATTGTAAATTGTCTTTTTATGCCATTTCCTTCACAAAAGTCATCAAACTCATTTGAAACAAACTCCCCACCTCTATCTGACCTTAAACACTTTAATTTGCAGTCAATTTGATTCTTAGCCAGGGCTTTGAAAATTTTGAACTTTTCAAACGCTTTTAATTTCTCCCTTAGGAATGCAACCCAATTAAGTTTGGTGTAATTGTGAATAACCAACATGAAATATCGCTCACTACTTGGAGTCTCAGTTCTTGAAGGTGCACATAAATCTGTATGGATTGGTTTATAAAAGTCCGGTGGATGAATGTTCTTTTGTTTTGAAAGGCACTTGAGCTTGCTTCCCCATTTGGCATGACTTGCAGATTGTATTGTTTGGCATTGTAATTTTTTGGCTGGTCTCTTACCGCTTCCTTTTTGCTAGGCTTTAACCAAGTCTCATCAAATTTTCCCAAATAACACTCCTCATTTTCTTCCTCGACAATTATTGTTCTTTGCTGTAGATAATTGCATTTTAAACTTTTCATTATTTACATATCACATTCACCTCATAACAACTTAACATCATTAACAATTATGAAGAAAGAACAATAACAACATTGCAGTGGAAGGTAAAAAGAACAACAAAAGAAAAACATGCACAAAGGGGACTTGGGCAAAACTCCACAAGGGGGAAAACCCATCCAAAATTCTTCTTCTATTAGATACTCATCAATTGTTCAGCTGAGATACAAAGTGTAAAAAATAAATGATCTGGACCCTTAACCCAGTTTACAAGTTTGCATGTGCTTGTTTAGGCCTAACCCACATGTTTTGACATGTCGGTATAAATTTCAGTATGCATTTATTGCAAACACTAAAGAGTGCTTCTACTAATTTTTCACTTTGCTATCAGCTGGTAATTAATGCAAAATTACACAAGCATTCAACACATATGAGATACTAGTTTTTGGTCAGTTGACCCCAGGAAAACCCACAACAACCTCTTGGGGAAAACTGGTCTTCAAAGGTGGATTTTATTGCTTGAGAAATTTAGAAAAAGTACATAAAACAAACACAGTACTTATCTCCTTCTCTGCTATAGCATTAAATGCAAATTTTTGGAAATTTGTGCCAACTCAGATTTTCCCCAAATTTTGTGCCCAAAATTTCTACATTTTTCTCTGCCCAACTCCTCAAAATTCGTGCCCAGAACTCTTTCTTTGTATTTATCTTTTCTCCCATCAATAACATGTTTGATTTTGTAGATTCATTTATAGGTGACAACAAATTTGTCACTAGGTTTAGGAACAATTTCCTGAGCCTCATTCTACATGATTGATTGATATTCCTTTTGCATGGCTTTCTTCCATTCATCATGATGAGCGGGTTGTTCAAATGTGGTTGGTTCTGCTTCAATTAGTTTAGAGTCTTGACATATACGCTGCATGTTCAAAGTACCTCTTTGGTTTCTTGCTTTGTCTAAAAGTATCTTTTGTTGCTCCTTGTCCTTCGGCATCTTCAAGTGTAGCTTTCAACCAATTTGGGCTCTTCTTTACTTCGGGAATGTTTGTAGGTTGAATGGGTTCAATTGGCCCTTTTTCTTCTTGATTTGTAGGTGCTTTGTCATGTTGCTCTTCTTCTTCAAAGAGTGGGATATCTTCCTCATAAGATTCAACGAGAATATCTTTGGACTTTTTGTATGCAAAGTTTTCATCAAATATTACATCTCTGCTAACTTCAATTCTACGATATTCTTTTATGTAGATTCTATAAGCCTTTGATGAAATTCTGTAACCAATAAATATACCCTTTAAACTAATAGCGTCCAACTTCTTTAGGAATGTGAATGTAGGTAGGGCATCCAAAGATATGAAGATGATCTACATATGGATTCTTTCCTGAGAATGATTTTTCTGGTGTCATATTCTCAAGAATTCTATGAGGACTTCTATTTTGTATGTATACTATTGTCATTGCTGCTTCTCTCGATAGGAATTTTGGAAGGCCTTGAACAGATATCATGGTTCTAATCCATTCTTCAATGGTTCTACTCTTCCTTACTGCGACTCTATTTTGTTCAGGATTATAGGGGACTATGAACTCCCTCTTAATACCTGCTTCCTTGCAAAAAGGCTATGAGTTCCTTGGACGTATATTCACCACCATTATCGGATCTAAGGGTTTGTATGTTTCTTTCTGTTAAGTTCTCCACTTTTGATTTGAAATCTTTAGACTTTTCAAAGATTTCATCCTCAGTTTTGAGAAGATAGTTCGAAGTCTTCCTAGAGTGATCATCAATGGAGGTCACATAATATAGATGGCCCCCAAGAGATTTGTATGCCATTGGCCCACCCGCATCAAAATGAATGAGATCTAACACTTCTTTAGACTTTGCGTCACTGCTTGAAAACGTTTCCTTGTATTCTTCCCTAAAGGACATCCCTTACATGCTCCTTCATGATCCTCTTTCAAGTTGGGGATGCCTTTTACCATTTTACTTAGAGAGGGAAATGTTTTATAATGAAGGTGCCCATATCTTCCATGCCAAAGCTTAGAGGGACTAATATCCATGTGAACAATAGCTTGAGGAGAATGTGTTAAAAGTCTATACAATCTTCCTTCACGAATCCCAATAACCCTTGATTTTTCAATACTAGAGTCTTTTCCCCAAACCAAAACTTTTCCATCTATAAAGGCAATCCTATCTCCTTTATCTTCTACACAAGAAATAGAAAGTAAATTCTTTTTCAAACTTGGAACATAGAGGATGTCGTTGAGATGAAGCTTTCCACCATCTTATAGTTTCAACGAGGTAGATCCAAGGCCTTTGACTGCATAACTACTGTTATCTCCAAGTTCCATTGAATGAGATGATGATCCTTTTGATAAAGTTTGAAGTTGTCCACTTTCACCTAACAAATGCCTTGAGGCTTCACTATCAATGATCCATGCATTGTCATCATCAAATGTACTTGTAAGTGTTGTTATGAATCCTCCAATTTTGACTCACCTAGATAGATTGTAGATGATCTTAACACCAAAGCTTCCTGTAACTTTCAAGACATCTTTAAGCGTCTTGAGTCCCATCTTCAAATAACTTGCCATTGAGAGATCTTCCTTTCAGGAGTGCTTTCCTTTCTTCAAGTGATAGCCAACAAAGTGATCTTCAAATTGTCCTTCCTTAACTTGGCTTTGATACCATGTTGAGAAATCAATGCATGTAGTTATTAGGGTTTTGATTTCTCTTGAGATATGTGTTGTTTCTTTTACTTCTTTGTTAACTTATCTTTCATCAAGCAATTACCAAATCAAAAGTGCATGAAGATCACAAAAACAAGAGACACAAGATAGATTGTAGAAGATTTTGACACCAAAGATTCTTGTAAATTTCAAGAGATTTTTAAGGGTCTTGAGTCCCATCTTCAAAACTTGCCATTGATGAGAGAGATCTTCCTTTCAGGAGTGCTTCTTTAACCTGACCTTGATACCATGTTGAGAAATCAATGCATGTAGTTATTAGGGTTTTGATTCCTCTTTTCTTGATAATTACTTGAGATATGTGTTGTTTTTTTTACTTCTTTGTTAAGTTATCTTTCATCAACCAATTACCAATTCAAAAGTGCATGAAGATCACAAAAACAAGAGACACAAGATGTAGGCAATAAACCAGGGAAAAACCCCTCCAAGGGGAAAACTTAGTGAACTCTTCTTCAATAATAGAATCAAGTCAAAGTGAGACAATCCGAGACTTTTTGAACAGGACAAAATACCTCCTCTAATCACCAAGTCAACCCTCCTTCCAAATAGACAAGCTCTGCCAAAGTCAACAAGGGTAAACTCCCTCAAAACTGCTTCAATCTGCAACTTTGACCCCTTGCAACTTAGAATTTCGGACCTGTAGACACTGCAGAAATTTTGGCCCTTGCAACTTGCCCATAAACCCTAAAAATCTCTCACATGTGAGAGAGAAGATGCCCACAAACTTTGATTTTGTCCTTCCTTTCTTTTGACCTCCTTTTTTTTGACTTCATTCCCCTTTTTCTTCTTTCTTCACTATAGATTGAACTTGTTGAGGCAAATAGATCAAGCTCTTCATCTAGTTACACTGCTTCCACAAGGTCAAATAGCCCCAATCTAGGTCAACTTCATCAAGGTAGTGCTGACTTGTTGAGGAGGTGAAAAGTAATTGTTTTGACTCAAATAATTTTCTTGTCACTGAAGCCTTGTCACTGTGGTAGCATCTAGACCATCTCTTCACCGAAATTCTTGTAAGTGTTTTCAGAAATGGCCGGCTCGGAATCGACTTGGTCGAGTTGGTCCGAGCCAAACCGTCCACCTGTGACCTGACCTAGGAAACGGTTTGGTTGACCGGGTTGTCTAACAACTCGGCTGGCTCGGTATTAACTTGGCTGGCTTTGCCGAGTCCGAGCCTACTCGGCCGGGTTGGAAACAACGACCCATTAACCCGTAAAACTGCATTTTTTTTTTAAATTATTCTTTTGGAGGACGCCAAACTGGTTTTTATTTTGTCTATTTTGTTTTTGGGGTCCATTTCCCTCTCTTAAACCCTATTTAACCCACCCAACCCCTCTCATTTCCTCACAACCATATCATGCATTTGAGTGAGAATTTTAGTGAGAGTTTGTGAGGAGTTGTTGAGTTTGTTTTTGGAGAAGTAGTGAGAAGTCTTGGGCAAGCATTGTAGCTGGAGTGAGGAGCTTCTTGGGTAGCCATTTGGAGCAGCGTTTGCCATTGAGTTGGTTTCTTGGAGCAACCTGGAGGAGGCAGTTTGTGCTTGGAGGTATTCTTTTTTTCACTTGTAAAAATCTGTTTTTGCTTATTAAATTTTATGTGCAAATCTGGAAATTGAAAAGAGTGTTTTTTGTGAAAGAAATGAACATTGAACCAATGTTTTTTTTGTTTGTTTTCATTTTCAGATTTTTTGCTTTCATTTCCAAGTCAAAAAATGGTACCTAGAGTGAAAGATGCTGCTTGAGCATATGTTGAAATGGTTGATAGTCAAATGCATTGCAAATTTTTCCATAGGAAAATTAAAGATGGTCCTGGGGGCATTAATAGGCTGAAACAACACTTGGCACAGATTAGAGGCCAAATTACTCCATGTACCTCACCAGAAATTGGGGAGATTAGGAAGGATTTGTTAGCCAACTTTGAGAAGTTTAAAGAAGATAAGGCTAGGCAAAAAGACTTAGAGGCTGAAATTGGGAGGAAGAGGAATATACAAAAAATGTTGGCTACCAACTCCCATTTTGAATTTGAGGGTTCTTCCTCTATCCCTTCTACTGATGCATCCAACCCCTTCTGATATGTTCCTCCCTCTTTTAAGTCTATTCAAGAAAAGGGAAAGGGTAAAAGGAAAAAGGGTGATATGAATATTAAAAGTTATTTCACTCCCTTCTCTACATCAAATGCACATGGTCCTCAAGCTAGTAGAAGTCATATGCAGCCCACTTTAGATGACCATTGGAAGAAAGAATTGAAGGAGACTGCTTGTGATTACATATGTAGATGGTGGTATGATGTTGATATCCCCTTCAACGCTTCTCGTTCACCATATTATGAGCCTATGTTTGATGCCATACATGCTACTGGAAAAGGCTTCAAAGGCCCTACTATGCATGAGCTAAGGGGGTATTGTTTGCAGAATGAAATTGCCTCCATTAATGAGTGTTTGAAATATTTCAAGGACTCATGTGCAAGAATAGGGTGTACCATCATGTCAGATGGATGGACTGATCAAAGAAACCATACCGTCATAAACTTTCTTATCTTCTGTCCACAGGGAACCATGTTTCTAAAATCAATTGATGCATCTGATAAGGTAAAAGATGGAAAATTGTTGTTTCAACTATTGGATGAGGTTGTTGAGGAGGTTGGGGTGGCGAATGTTGTTCAAGTCATAGCAGATAATGCCTCTAACTATGTTCTTGCTGGTAAACTGTTAGAGGAAAAACACAAAACCATCTTTTGGACCCCATATGCTACACATTGCATAGACCTCATGTTTGAGGATATTGGCAAATTAGATTGGGTCAAAAACACTGTAGATCATGCCAAAAGCATAACAAAATTTATCTACAATCATTCATGGATTTTGAACTTGATGAGGAAACACACAGGGGGTAGGGATATCATTAGGCCTACGATCACTAGATTTGTTACTCATTTTTTGACATTGCAATCTATGCTTTCACAACATAGAAACTTGCAAAAGGTTTTTTCTAGTGAAGAATGGAATCAAAGCCAGTGGTCTCACAAACTGGAAGGCAAAGAATTGAAAAAAAAAGTTAATGAAGAAATATTTTGGAGAAAGACAACAAAGATTGTGAAGCTTGCTGAGCCACTGGTTAAGGTGTCGCGGTTGGTGGATGGGGAAAGATTGGCTATGGGCTTCATGAGGCTATGGATCAAGCAAAGGAGCAAATAAAGAGGGCATACAAGGATAAAGTGGCTAAGTATGGGCTCATTTGGGCAATCATTGATGAAAGATGGAACAATCAACTCCATCGCCCTATTGAAATTTCGTAGCGGAGGACAGGTGGTTCCCTAAGGCTTTGATCTTTGGCCTAGGGAAAAGTGTCCAAAAGAATTTAATTTTTCTCCTAAAGTAACTTTATAATTTTTATAAAGTTAAATCTAATTTAAAAGTGGCTTTAAGTGATAAAGTTACTAAACTCTAATTTTAAAGTAACTTTAAGTGATAAAGTTACTAAAGTCTAATTTTAAAGTGACTTTAATAAAGTTAATGTAAAATTAGAAAGGAAAAGTGACTTTGGAAATAAATGACTAAGTGGGTCTTATTAAAGTGGGGTGAGTTAAAAAATAAAAAGTGAGATTTAAGTGAGCATTCAATCTCAGCCCTAGATCTCAGTTTATTTCAGCCATTAGAGGTTACCCAAAAGTCACTTAGGATTAGATTAAAGGAGGAAAAGGAGGCAAAAGGTCATACATTCTTTCATGAGCAGATTGAGAGAGAGAGCAAGAGAGCAAGGGAGATTTCTAGACAAGGAGGAGAAGGAGACAACAGCTTGGCACACATTCCAAGGCAGCAGTTGAGCAGATTTGTACAGTTGATTCAGCACACAGTGAAAGGCTGATTTTGGCACAATTTTCTAGAAATCCATATAGTTGGTTTGCATAGAAATCGAGGAGCAGTTTGTTGTTTTTTCTGCACGCAAATCGAGGTTTGTACAATGCATTTGTTGCAGTCCGTACAACATCATTTAAGGCTGAAAGTGGGCACGAAAATCGAGGAGGCCGTACAACATTTATTGCTGTCCTGTGTGCTGTAATTTCCAGTTTGCTGTGAGGCACGGGAAAAGAGATAAGTTGTAAATTTGCTTGCTGATTTTTTGCTGAATATTTCACTGTAAAAAAGGCATTTTCGGAAATAAAGAAGAGCTCTCGCACTGGTTTTCCCCAAGAGTTGTCGGGGGTTTTTCCAGGGTCACATTGACCAAAAATCACTGTGTTCAAATGTGTTAAATGACTGTTTGTATATGCTGATTTTTATTTCTACATTTTCCAGGATTTTGTAAAATTTCCAGAATTTGTGTTTTCAACAAAAATTTAATTTTTCAGTGGTTGAATGTATGGATATGGGAAAGGGCATTTAACTATATGGGAGAAATAAAGTGAAACTGAAACATGCAGTTGGGTTTTTTTGAGCCCACAATATTATAAAGCTAAGGCGACATGAGCTTTGAGGGGGGAGGTTAGAGATGAATTGATTGATTGCATTGATCGCATGATCCCATTGGAGTGCGATCAGCTGGAGATACACCGACAAGTCACAACCTTCAGTGATGCCTCAGGTACCTTTGGGAAGAACTTAACAAAGATTGCAAGGGAAGCAGATGAGCTAGGTAAATAAAAATTTCAATTTTCAAATTCTTAATACTTATTTTGTTAAATTGTTTATAATTTGAAAGTTGGATATAATTTGTAATTTTGTTGAGTTAACTCATTACTCTTGTGTTTTTTGTAGCACAATGGTGGGAGGCTTTTGGTAGTCATTATCTTGAAGTGCAGAAGTTTGCAATTCGTATTTTGAGTCAAACTTGCAGTGCCACTGGGTGTGAGCTCAATTGGTCTGTCTTTGAGAGGATTCACACAAAGAAGAGGAACTATTTGGATAAAAAACGGTTGAATGATATGGTCTATGTCCAATACAACCTCTGGCTCAGACTTAACCAATTGTTGAACAAAAGACTTGATTCAGATCCCATTGTGTTGGAAGACATTGATCCAACATTAGATTGGGTAATGGAGAGTCATCCAACAGAGTGTGCTTGTGATGAGGATATTGATTATGAATTACAGATGATAGCATCACTTGAACAACATGTTTAGTTGAATGCAGACCCTGATCCACTTGTACCCGCCTCAACCTCAAAGCCATCAAGTCCTCCAGTTGCAGGGGCTTCCTCTGCTCAGCGACGATAGAAGCGCATATGTTGGTTTTCAAGCCTCTGTGGAAGTTTTTTGTAGCTTCATGTTCCGGATTATCCACAGTTTCCAGTTCAGTCTGTCGACGTTTCGAACCCCAACGGGGGTCCATCATCAGGACAATTTCGAAAGATAGAAATGAAATGAATGAATGAAAGATGATGAGAGAAGGAGCAAGGCACCGGATATAAATACACAAAGGAACCCTAATATGAGAGCCGACAATTCTAATTATTATTACAAGATTTAAATTTATTATTATTCTTAATTATTCATTTTTAATATTTAATTTAATTTATTTTAATAATCCATTAATTACTTAATTTAATGGCATTATTTTAGAATTTACCTTTTTATTTGTTATTTTTATCTTAATATTATTATTTAAATTAGATTAATAAGATTAATATAAATCAAGTTAATCCATTTTAGAATAAACTACCTTATTTATTAGACCTTGTTCCCTATTCTATTTTCAATTTATTAATCATATTTTATTTATTGTTTAATTAATAATTTAATTAATTTTATTAATTTTATTATATTAATTTTTAATATTATTTATTATAATTTTCAATACCATATCCTCTAATTTTATTTCATTTTACTTTTTGTTAATCATCTTTAAATTTGTAATTTAATTTATTAAATTAATATATTAATTTTATTGTTTAAATTTTTTTTTTTTTTTTTTTTTTTTTTAATAATAATTTAATTAAGCCCTAAATTCTATTAAATTAATTTAATTATATTAATTATACTAATTATATTAATTAATTTTAAATACTATTTTATTTTAATTTTATAAATTAATATTTTATTTATTGTTTAATAATTATTTCTCTCCCATATAGAAAATCCTCTGAAATCAAATTCACTATGGAGCTTGAAGAGAATGGTAAGATCCCCTTTCTAGATGTGCTGATCAGTAGAAGGGAGGATGGAACTTTGGGACATCAGGTCTATAGGAAGAAAACTCACATGGATAGCTATCTTCATGCGGACTCTTACCATCATCCATCCCAGAAATCAGGCGTTTTAAACACCCTTGCTGTCAGAGCTTTCAGGATTTCGGACCCAGATCACCTAAAGGAGGAGATTGAACACTTAACCTCTGTCTTCAAAAACATTGGGTACAAGGAATGGAGCATCAAGAAGGCTATAAAAAGGGCTCAAGACAGGGCCCTCTCTAAGCGTACCCCTGAGGACAAAGAAAATCCTCTGAAATCAAATTCACTATGGAGCTTGAAGAGAATGGTAAGATCCCCTTTCTAGATGTGCTGATCAGTAGAAGGGAGGATGGAACTTTGGGACATCAGGTCTATAGGAAGAAAACTCACACGGATAACTATCTTCATGCGGACTCTTACCATCATCCATCCCAGAAATCAGGCGTTTTAAACACCCTTGCTGTCAGAGCTTTCAGGATTTCGGACCTAGATCACCTAAAGGAGGAGATTGAACACTTAACCTCTGTCTTCAAAAACATTGGGTACAAGTAATGGAGCATCAAGAAGGCTATAAAAAGGGCTCAAGACAGGGCCCTCTCTAAGCGTACCCCTGAGGACAAAGAAAATCAGGGGAGGGTTTACCTTCCATACATCCAAGGGGTTACCGACAAGATTGCGAAAATATTAAAGAAGAAAAACATAGATACGCAATTTACAACATATGGAACTATAAGGCAGATGATGAGGTCAGTTAAGGACAACATCGATCGTCAGCAACTCAAGGGAGTGTACAAGATTGATTGCTCATGTGGTAAGAGTTATATTGGGGAAACAGGTCAGTGTCTGAAAACAAGGCTTAAAGAACACGCAGCTGACATAAAGAATGATAGATCTCGTACGTCGGCCCTTGCAGAACACTCATCCAAGACCAAACATCATATGTGTTTGGAAGAAGCCAAGCTAATTGCAAGGGAGGACAATTATCATAAAAGAAAAATCAGAGAGGCCATTGAAATCATGAAATTCCCGCGGAACCTCAACAGGGACAATGGAAGCAAAATCAGTGGAAACTGGTTTCCCCTGATCAGACGAATTAACCCCTCGAAGCCCTCGGAAGCTCAAGATCAATAGACCTTCCAGTCAGAAGGTTTATTTGTTAATTAATCATCGCAAATCAGTTAATTTAATTTAATTTAATTAATTTAATTTAATTTAATTATAATAATTAATTAAATTAAATTAATTAAGAAGCTAATTAATTAAAATTAAATTAAGGGCTTAAATAAAGATTAATTTAAAATTAAAATATGATTATCAAAAGTAAAATAAAAATAATTAAGGATATTGTATTAAATCATTAATATAAATAATTAATAAAATTAATATAAATTAATTAATTAATGGATATAAGGCTTAAATAAAGGTATTAAACAATAAAATAAAAAAATAAATTTAAATTAAATAAAATAAAATAAGAAATTAATTATATAATATAGTATAATTAATATAACAAAATAAATATATTAATTAATTAATAGAACTTAGGGCTTAATTAAATTATTATAAAAAAAAAATATTAATTTAACAATAAAGAAAATATTATTATAAAATTAAATTACAATTTAAAAGATGATTACAAAAGTAAATGAAATAAATTAGAGGATATGGTTTGAAATTATAATAATAATAATAAAATTAATATAATTATATAATAAAATTATAAAGTAATTAAATTGATAAACAATAAAAATAAAATATGATTAATAAATTGAAAATAGAATAGGGAACAAGGTCTAATAAATAAGGTAGTTTATTCTAAAATGGATTAACTTGATTTATATTAATCTTATTAATCTAATTTAAATAATAATATTAAGATAAAAATAACAAATAAAAAGGTAAATTCTAAAATAATGCCATTAAATTAAGTAATTAATGGATTATTAAAATAAATTAAATTAAATATTAAAAATGAATAATTAAGAATAATAATAAATTTAAATCTTGTAATAATAATTAGAATTGTCGGCTCTCATATTAGGGTTCCTTTGTGTATTTATATCCGGTGCCTTGCTCCTTCTCTCATCATCTTTCATTCATTCATTTCATTTCTATCTTTCGAAATTGTCCTGATGATGGACCCCCGTTGGGGTTCGAAACGTCGACAGACTGAACTGGAAACTGTGGATAATCCGGAACATGAAGCTACAAGAAGCGCATATCTCGTCTATCTCAACTTACAACTACTGCACAGCGTGCTAGTGCTAACACTTCTACAATTGTAGTTGGAGATGATGACGAGGACGAGCCATGGGCCCCCCTGTCTCACTCTGATCCATAGATTGATCCAGATGAAATTTGGCTCCTCTAGCAGTAGCTAGTGATACTGGTCACAATTTACTTTTGTTGTAGAGGCCATTTCTAGCCTCCTTGGTTATGTGTTTTTGTTTTGATCTCTATATCATCATCATGTATGTATTGGACAGTGCATTGGGTGCCATTTTGTTATAATGGATATATTCATGAGCCTACTTTGATCATATGTTGTCTACTATCTATATTTTGATGCTGTGTGTTTGGAAACATAAATGAAAATCTTTAAAATTATGTTTTTTTATAAAACAATAAATATTTAATGTATTTTTTACAACCACTGAGTCATTGAAATCGAGCTGACCGAGTCGATACCGAGTCAGAGTTGGAGTTGGAGTCAACCCTTGGCCGAGTTGGAGTTTTAAAACATTGATTCTTGTCTTGTACTTTCACTGAAATGCTTGGAACCCTTTCTCTGAGAATATCCAAATTGTCTTACTGTGATAGTGCGGAAAGTTTCTCTTTGAAATCGAACTTGTTCAATCCTCATTCTGAAGATGATCTGAACTGCTTTCATTGTGGTATATTAGAACCCATTATCCAGACATTTGAACCTCTTCCTTCCTCTTTAAGGCGTCTTTAATATGTTAAATAAAGATTGAACTAGTTCACTGTAATCTTAGTTCCATTAGCCCATAAGTGTCCTTCTTCAAACTGCCTTTGACCTTGACCATAGCTTTGATACCATGTTGAGAAATCCATAAGGTGGCAGTTAAACGATTTCTCTTATTATGACATTAACACTGAGTCACTGTGACATATCACCGAAATTGTGTGATCTTCAAACCCTTCTTGTTGTGATAGCTCTGAACTGTGGTAACACTGAATCATGGGAGCAACAAAATTGCACTGAATTGTAGTTAACATATCACTGAAATGTAGTTTCTGTACCCTATCCGAGCTCTTGCAATAACACCGAAAACTTGTCTCTTGTCCGAACTTGTTGTCTTTGTTATGGTATCGAAACTTCCTCTCTGAAATCCGAGCTTCTGTTTAGTGTGGAATGCGAGCTTCTAGGCTTGTATTTGTAGTTGTTCGTCCATCATAAATGAGCCAACATGAATCATGAAGAGATGTGTCTTTGACACTTTGTATTGAGCTGACATGTGTTCTTTTGATAATAATTCCTTTGAGGCCGACTTTGAAGGAGACTTTGAGGAGGCTGACTTAATGATGATCAAGGAGACTTTGATGGAGGAGTCTTCTATCCAGGCTCTCTCTTAACTCAAGGAGATCAATTTCCTCTTTTCGTCATCGGATAATCTTTCGTAGCTTCCAACCATCTCATCAGAGTTATCACATCATCACTATTCACATCATGCTTATCACATCAACGAACATCTGCACCATCTTGAGGATTGTGTACCTGCACAACTTAGATAGCAAGTACAACCAAATCTATAGAAGCAGAAAGTTAGCCATATCAAAATCTTATAATAATGGAAGCATTTACAAACATAAACAACAAGAGGCTATACTTCAATGCTTCAACATCTTGCTCTGGTTTTGTCAGAAATCCTAAATCACATCCTCAGCTCATCAACATATTAAGCTCATTATATCTAGGGTTTAAATATTCTTTTAATGACATGACACTATCTTTCGTATAGAAAACCCTACAAATAAATCAGATTAATGCATCTAACCATTTTCAAATTTCATATGTTAGACTTCCTACTATGATTTCATGTAAACCCTAGATTTTATACATGAGCTTCAACAATCAAAACCAATCACAACTTAATCAACATCATGACTAGCATTTACTAGTGTTATATGTAAACCCTAGATTTCCATCTACAAATTCTCAGTAATCACTATATAGATTCATAAATTCTAGATGGTTATACATATTAGAGAATTTAACTACTACTAGGGTTTAGATGCTAAACCCTAGATTTTCCAAACAACATCCTAGACCATCAAACTTTGACTAGGGCTTGTTTCCAAACCCTATGACTCATGACCATTAACATTTAGGTCAACACATATATCTAGGAATTCATCAACTTATCGTAAGCACATCATATGTCAGTAAATATTAATATGTTAGGCATATACTGACCTAGAACAGGTTAGGGTTTCAACCAAATGGACACATACCTAGAGTTTTATTCCTAGGGCTTTAGATACATAACAAGGGTTTTTCTTACAGACCCAACCAAAACCTAAGGATCTAGGGTTTCAATTCATGGCATAACAAACCCTACTTTACCAAAACTTCAAAGGTTCGAGATTTCATACAACATCATTTCAACCCTAACTAGTTAGGGTTTTCATGATCATACTAAAACCCTAAACATGACATCATCAACAAAAACTTCAAATAACATTTCTTCAATAACCCTAAGCAGTTTTAGGGTTTCAGACATTAACATTAGCTTACCGTTAGGTTAGGGTTTTCCTGAGAACTTGTCTAGGGTTTTATAAAATCAATTAAGCATATTAGGGGGGTAGATTTCTCAAGTGATGAATCGCCCAAAACAAGAATCATTATGATTCAATATAGCGAGACATGACAATGTTAGTTATAGATTGTCAAATGAATAAACATTTATTATAAAGAAATCAATGTTTTGTAGTTTAAGGCATACCTTTGTTCCTTGACAAACCTTGTCTTGGGATGTCCTCTTCCATACTTCTTGAGGATATAGCACATATTTTCCAACAAGCCTTGGAAGGATTCCTTGAAGTGTCTTCCAAGATCTTTTATACTTGTAATACATACTTACTAGCAAAACATGTGATACTAAGAACATGATTTAGTTTCTCAAATTAGATCTCCTGCATAACCATGGAGGATGGAATCTATGAAAAGGTATTCCTTCTTGAATCAAGGACGTTTGCTTGGAATCCTAGATTACTTGTAATCCTTTGAGGAAGAGGATTAAGGTTTTAATATGTTATCGAGAGAGTACACTCTTTGTCCTAGACTAGTTAGAAACAAGGATTATATGGACCATTAGAGATAATAGAAATCCAAGCGCTTATGAACATACTTACCTTGTGAATTACATACCTCTAATTTTGTTAGACTTGTTGCAAGTGCATCTTGTTGAGTACAGAGTACTTACTTGATTTTCTTAAGCTGGTTCCTTGTGCTTGTATTTGATAGATCTCCATAAGCAGCTGTACCAAGTTTCAATCCCCCTCACTATAGTGAACCCCTCACATTGAAGTGACACGAACCGTGGTGGTGGCACCAAACTCCTTTTCTCTGTAGTTACACTGAGACAATGATTGCACCAAGATTTTGTTATTTGTAGTAATGTCGAAACCTACTCACTTTGGAAGCACCGAATCCTTCACTGTGATGTATCACTAAGATCTTCTTTCTGTGGTAGCTCCAAAATTGTTTCACTTGGATGAGACCGAGATCTTGTCACTGAAACCCTGTTACTGTGGTAGCATCTAGGCCATCTCTTCACCGAAATGCTTGTCTTGTACTTTCATCAGAATGCTTGGAACCCCTTCTCTAAAAAGATCTGAACTGTCTTGTAGTGATAACGCCGAAAGTCTCTCTATGAAATCAAACTTGTTCAATCCTCATTCTGAAAATGATCTGAACTGCTTTCATTGTGGTATATCAGATTCCATTATTGAGACATTCAAACCTCTTCCTTCCTCTTTAAGGTGCCTTTAATATGTTAAATAAAGATTGAACTAGCTCACTATATTCTTAGTTCTATTAGCCCATAAGTGTCCTTCAAATTGCCTTTGACCATGACCATAACTTTGATACCATGTTGAGAAATCCATAAAGTGGCAGTTAAACGATTTCTCTTATTATGACATTAACTTGTGATGTTTTCGTTATTAGTATTAGATCTTTTATTTATATTTCTTATCATCAAGACTAATGCCAAGAAACAAATATAAGAGAACACAAGATGTAGGAACCTTGCCAGAGCAAAACCCCACTCTAGGGGATAACTCGATCAAAAATCATCCTTTAGTAGGTTGAAGATGAGACGACCAATACCCTTACTAGACTAGAGACTTTCTCCATCAAATCATCCTTGTTTGATCTTCCTTTCACTTATCATTGTGTTATCACTAAACTGTGTTTACAACTTTTCATAGAGACATCATCATTGTAATATCATTGAGACCTTCTTACTGTAGGACCACCGAACTATTGTCACTGTGTTATTACCGAACTGAAGTCATTGTGATAGCTTCGATCTGAGATCAATGTAGTGGCACCGAACTGAAATGGCAACCAAACTGTGAGATTGAAGTAGCACCGAGTCACTGTGACATCGCCGAAATTGTGTGACCTTCAAACCCTTCTTACTATGATAGCTCTGAACTATGGTAACACCGAATCATGGGAGCAATGAAATTGCACCGAATTGTAGTTAACATATCACTGAACTGTAGTTTCTGTATCCTATCCGAGCTCCTGCAATAACACCGAAAACTTGTCTCTTGTCTAAACTTGTTGTCCCTGTTATAGCACTGAAATTTCCTCTTTGAAATCCGAGTTTCTATTCAGTTTGGAATGTGAGCTTCTAGGCTTGTATTTATGGTTGTTCGTACATCATAAATGAGACGACATGAATCATGAAGACATGTGTCTTTGTATTGAGCCGACATGTGTTCTTTTGATAATAATTCCTTTGAGGCAGACTTTGAAGGAGACTTTGAGGAGGTTGACGTGATGATGATCAAGGAGACATTGATGGAGGAGTCTCTGACCAAACAAACTTATTGAATTTGACCCAAATAAATAATCCTAAAGCCTACAATGGAGGCTTGACCTATAACAATTGACCCTAGCAC
Organism: Pinus taeda; assembly: GCA_000404065.3. Lineage (NCBI taxonomy): Eukaryota > Viridiplantae > Streptophyta > Pinopsida > Pinales > Pinaceae > Pinus > Pinus taeda. The sequence continues at coordinate 420,427 of APFE031593923.1, read as the reverse complement.
GAAACCGATGCTTTAACAAGTCAATTCAATAATAATAAAAATTATTTTTGCTTTTCTTTTGACAAATATTACATTTTGACTTCAAGTACAATATTGAAGACCGATCCTAGTTACATTCTTCAACAATATGTGCCTGGAGAGAGGTGGTGGTGGTGTCCAAATTTATGCCTCTCAGCGATGTGCTATGATCTAGTGGAGAGATAGAGTTTGTCAGTCAAGGCCTTGCTATATTTGACGTGTTGGTTATGATGATGATGATGCTTATCAATTTGAACTCTTTTTATGAGAATATTTCAATTTGATAGTATCCTGGTATCCTGTTGTGTCATTATGAATATCTCCCTAGATAAGAGGGAGTGTTGAAAATGTAACTAGGTTCAGTCTTCATAATTATCATTTTACTTGTATCCTTATGTATTTCATGTAAAAGCGAAAAGAAGAAAAATAATTTTTTATTTTTCAAGCATGGGCTTCATGCTCAAGTCAAATTATTATTTCTAGTCAAAGCATGTTCTTCATGCTTATAGGGTTATTTGAGTCAAAAGGAAGTTTATCATGAGTCAAACACATGTACTTGAATCAAAGTCCCTTTTGGACTATTTGTAAGAGAAAGAAAATCATTATATTTGAGTCAAAAAGTCAAGTTTTGTCACCACAAGATCAAGTCGACCCTCCTAGATAAGTTAGTCTAGAGAGGTACCTTTTTGGGCTCCTGGACAACTATAATTACAATGCAATTCGACCTCATTTGGACATCAAACACACAAATTGATTTTTGTGCAAGCAAGAGAAAGAAAACCAACGGAAGTTAAAGAAAAGAGAGCGAAAGTCAAAGGAGAGAGAAACCCTTACTTTTCTGCGCCAATCTTGTCACATGTGCGAAATGTCAAATCTACTATAGGGATGGAAATTTAAGAGATATTGTAGGGCCAAAAATTTCAGAGTTTGACCAGATTTGACAATTTTGACTTTGACTTTGACTTATTTGAGGAACATTTGAAGGAAGGATGACTTGGTGCTTTTGTGGCAATCATTATCTTGGTCTTGAGTCTTGGATATCTCACTTTGATTTGATTCTTTAAGAAGAGAAGTTGTTTGGGTTTCGCACTTGTGGGGTTTTGCCCTGACTTGGAGGCTACATCTTTGTGTTCTTTGTCTCTTGTCATCTTCATCTTCATGTTTTACATAATAAAAGAAATAAGAAGCCAACAAATATTCACAAGCAATTATCAAGTAAGAGAAATCAACTTGAATTTGCTAGCCTATTGGTTTCTCAACATTAATAAGTTTGTTACTCGTAACCTGTGCAATTTCATGCATTGTTACAACAAAACTGTTTGTGGTGATTGGTAATACTTTTGTTTGTCTTCCTTCTGTTCACCTTAGAAGTTCTTTTGTGATATCCGTAGCCCTAAAGGGGTTGAATATTATTTGTTGCATCCAGAATACGCCACTACAGTGAAATTCCAAATTTCGTTCATGTGCTTCGTTGTTTGACCAAGATTTCGGTAGACAAAGAGAGAGGTTCTGCTGTTATTAAATTTGCTTTTGGATGTCACAGAGGAAGAGCCGCAAGGAACTCACAACCTCAGATATTATTTCATTCAACCACATGGTAGAATTTCGCTAGAGCAAGCAAAGCCTTTGATCAAACACAAAGAATTCCCTTTAGTCAGAATAGGGCCGAATTATTCCAAAGAATAAGCCTTGCCGCTCCAATGACTTGTGCCAGAATAAGAAGAAGGGTGACAAGGTAGGGTGGGATCACCTCCACCGAAACTAGTCAAAGAAGGGACAGGGGTGTCAAAACCCATAGAGCCTCAAGCTCAAAGAAAAACAAAGACAAATCAATTTAATTCATTGATGATCAAAACGATTCTAGCCCCCCTTGTATTTATAGATTTCCTTGTGCGTGTTTCTTCTCCTTAATTAATTGAGAGGGGTTTGATGCAACCCCCCAACTTTGGGCTTTTCCCCCAATTACCCTATACCTTACCCCATGTTGCCCAAACATTGGGTAATTGGCGTTTTCCCCTTTATCAATGACTATAGTATATGGGGATTGATAGGGTACTCCCTTCTTTGGTGCAATTAATCCATTGGAGACATTACATTTTTACTATTTATAAAAATGTTTAAACTGATTAAAGCGCTTCCCAAACCCTAGAATACAATATGCATAATGATTTTTTGTGTTAGCTTGTGCATTTGCTCGAGCCAAGACAAGAGCAGGGAGTTTTGTGGGGTTCAAGTAGCTAATACAGGGTTTAGCTTCAAAACAATGATCTCTTATTCTGAATTCTATTGTAGACTTTAAAGTAAGGTCCTCTCAATCAAGATTAGAGAAATGTAAACTAGGCAACTATATGAGTTTTATGATAGGGTTGCAAGGTTTTATGATGGGACACCTCCCCATGGGTGCTTGTGTGCATCCTCCCTCAAAAAGTGTTGGGGAAGCATAATATTCAACCTAGGGCCCTACTCATGCTATGTAATTAATTGTAATGTTAAATTCTTAAAATGAAAGTGACATTCTCATTTATCGTTCATTTTCATCCTTTTGCTTAAATTTTTAAAATTACCATTAAATGATTTTGGATGTTTAGGAGTGGTTTTTACCTCATTGGATTTCATATGGAAAAGGTACAATTTTAGATCCCTTTGAAAATCCAGCGGACTGAACCGTTTTCAAGATTGGAGGGATTGCAACGTTTCCATTGGTCTATCCTGTATGAACGCATGGAACTATCATTTAATCAAGAGCACCAAGCTCTCTATGGACCTCATTGTTGGTGGCATAGACTATTGAACGCCTTTGTCACCACCCTATTAAAATTATACCTATCACTCAAACAAAGTTTCCACCTATGTTGCAGGAAACGTGGTACAAAGGTCCGTTTCTGTACGGAATTGGTACGAAACGTGGAAACGCGTTTGGTACGGCTGTGAAATGCGTTTCTGGCCGTACTGCCACGTTTCCCAAAACAGAAACGTGGCCAGTACGACCGAAACGCGTTTCACGGCCGTACGTCCCACGTTTCCTCATCAACTTGTGTTTTTTGTTTGTTTGTTCTTTTAATTTGTTTTTAATTTATTTTTAGGGTATGTTAGTGACTTCTAGTTGCTTCTAGATGCGTGTCTAAAGTTATAAAAGTGAATTTTTGCCCTAGTGTTGATACGCAGTTCATCAGGAAGTTTGAAGCATATGCAGTTCATGGTAATGCTAAATCCTTAAAGTGATATTCTCCTTTATTTTTCATTTTCATCATTTTACTTAAATTTTTAACATTACCATGAAATGACTCAGGATGTTTGAGAGTTGTTTCGCCCTCATTGGATTTCATATGGAGAAAGTAGAATTTTAGATCTCACTCAAACTCCATCAGACTTATCTGTTTTTCAGGATTGGGGGGATTGCAATGTTTCCATTGGATTTTATCATGTGCTAGGGTATGGAACTTGTATTTAATCAAGAGAACCAAGCCCTCTATGCAGGGGAAACTCCCAATAATCAAGATCATGTAGGGTACTAGGCTATGAAACTTGTATTTAATCAAGAGAACTGAGGTCGTTCAACTATGTAGGAGAAGACTCCCAATACAACAGTGGTCCTTTTAAACTATGTCACATGGTTCGAGTTTGAATTCGAGTTCGACAACGATTAAGTTCGATTCGAATTCGAATTTTCCGATCAGGTTCGAATGAGGTTCGACTATACATATTTTTCAATATATATATATTTATATATATATCTATATATGACAAAATAATAGAAAATTCAAAATTGATCCATAAACACATGAACACAAATTCTAATTAGTAAACATACATGAATAATGTAATCATTCTAACATCTAGTTAAATGTAAACATACACAATAGTAGTTTGCAAAAAGAAATGACATAATTTTCAGTCTTCAAAATTTAAATGAATGTAAAATACTCGTAATCTTTTAAAAAATCACATAATCAAAACATGATCAAAATTTAAACATATACATCATTGTAGGACATCTTCAAATTTCAAAATTTTAAATATCATCAAAATCATAATATCATCAAAGTCATCAACACATGGAATTCCATCATTTGGCTCATCTAATGAGTCATCATCAATGCTAATATAATAAGGAAGTCATAAAGACCATTGCCAAATAGTTATAATCCATAAAATTGTTCTAGGAAATTCAAAAAACATAGATAATCTATACTTATGGCCTACTAGACTCTAGTATGATCAAAAAGCTCTCAATCATCATGTGCATATGGCACAGTAAAGGCACTAGAATAGTGATCATCAAAGTCATCAATAGATGGAATTCCAACATTTGGATCATCTAGTGAGTCACCATCAGTGCTAATATCATCTTCTTTTGCCTCTAGATCAGCATCAAACCATGGCTCGGAGGAACTAGATGCATCTTTGGCCACACTACTCAAGGCCAACTTCAAATTACTGCGAACATAAACAAGGTCTTGCAACCTTGTAGACAATAATTTGTTTCTTTTCTTGGACTGGATATGGTTAAAGCTACTCCAGTTCCTTTCACAAGCAGAGGCACTTGATCCCTGGCTCAAAATACGAACTGCAAAACGTTGCAATTCAGGAGTCTCTGATCCATAAAACTGCCACCATCTCCTTGGAGGAATATTGGGCCTATCTTGTACTGCACTAGACCTTGCAAATATTCCCTCTTCCAACTTGTATGCTTGGAGCAGCTCTCTAATTCTCCTGCATTCTTCTAGATCAGGGACCAACCGTTCAATTGCATCATAAAGGCCATTCATGACTTCTGCATCATTTGTTCTTTCTATCCCAAAGAGTTGAGGATCCAAATAACAAGCTGCTGCATGTAAATGACTATGCAACATCTTCCATCTTTCATCAATCATCTCTCATATTGCAATGTACTCATTTTCGTCATTATTAAAAGATTTTGCAATGGCTTCTTTAGCACGATCCATGCCCTCATAAACAAAACCCATGGAAGGGGTATCACTATCAACCATGCGAAGCATATCAACAATTGGTTCACATACTTTTAAAACCTTTTGAGCATTGTCCCAAAAAGCATTCCCTAAAATCACCTGTTCCAACTCCTTTCCTTTAGCTTCCTTTGAAAGATGAGACTTTTCCCACTCATTGTTGCAAAAAACACCTCTTATACTCCCTTTTTCTTCAACTAGCCTTTTGATAGTAATATAATATGTGGCAAACCTGGTGTCACAAGGCCTGAGCAACTCTCTAGATGCATTATTCCTGTACAAGCTCAATGTGAGTTGATGGTTAAATATGAAGTGAGAAATTTGTTTCCCCCTTTGAACTGTCTCGTTAATCCATGGAAACTTTGCCAAGTCATGTAACAATAAGTCAAGACAATGGGCAGCACAAGGTGTCCAATATATTTTTCTGTATTTATCCATGACCATTTTTCCTGCTTCAACACAATTTGAAGCACTATCAATTATAACCTGGACCACATTTTCTTCTCCAACCTCAAGAATAGCTTCCTCTAAAATCTTGAAAATAAATTCAGAGGTCTTCTTATTCCTTGATGCATCAACTACTTTAAAAAAAAGTACCCCTTTAGGGCAAGAAACCAACACATTAATAAGAGGTCTATGATTCATATCTGACCAGCCATCTGATAAAATTGTGCACCCTGTTTCCTTCCAAGAGTCTTTGATCTTCTGCAAATTGTTTGTAACTCTTTCTTTTGACCTCTTCAAAATAGTGGTCCTTAAGGTCTCAGAACTAGGAGGGAAATATCCTTTACCAAAACCTGCGATCATCTTACACGCATTGATGAAGTGAGGGCTTCTTGCCACATTAAATGGAATTGCAGATTCAAAAAACATATCACCTACAGCATCATCAACTTCTTGTTTCTGCATGGGATTCCAAAGAGTATTTAATGTAGCTGTCCCACATGATTTACTAATCTTTCACTGAGATGAACTCCCAACACCAACCGTGCTTAAAGAAAGTGCAGATAATAAATTGTAATTCATTGCAATTTCTGTTTGAACACGTTGTCTTTTGTTTTCATTCACTTTCTTATCCTTTTGTATATTGTCATAATCTTTCTGAAGTGTCTCCTTGAGCTCTGCAGACACATGCTTGCAACCTTCAACGCCACCTCCTTTGCCATTAGTCACGGAAAGTAAGTGGTCCATGACTCTAGTTAAAGATCCAAAAAATTCATTATTACATAACTTGCATTTCAAATGCCTCCCATGAGGCCCGTCCAATTTCTCCACATTTCCTTCTGTCGTTGACTTTGGAGATGCCATGACAAATATGTCTGCATTTTTGTTGGCAATTGCGTATTAAAATTCAAATTTAAATAAATGATAAAATAGTGAAATTCAATTTTCAAATACAAATAAAACTTGATATTTTGATTAAAAAGTAAATGGTAGTGAAATCTATTGAATCATACTAGGTCCTAGAACCCTGATAGGGTGTTTGACTTATCTTTTAAATTTTTAATATGGATCACTTCTAAATCTTATTACAAGCATATAGAAGTTATCAAAACTGAAACTGTATTGCAGCTGGGGAAAAACAGTCATATATATTATAAACAATGCATAAAATACTCAAATTTTAATAAAAAGACTATACATTTAATGATTTATGTACGTCATTGTGTAAAACCAAATCATTGGACTAAAGATCTAACATTTTGAACTGTATTGGGCAGTTTTTCATTGGACTCACTAACTGGAGTCTGGCAGAATGCTATCATAATAATTGAAGATGCCCATATGAGGCTCATTCTGCCAAAATTAATAGTAAGATATATTTACGAAGGACACTATCTTCCAGACTTCCACTTCTAACAAGCACATAAATAATTGACTAACAAAACATTACACAGACCCGAAGTATATTGGAGCTATTTGTTGAGTTCTTTGAAAGAAGTATCAATTTAGTTCTTGAAAGAGACCTCATGGCAAAGTGGTTGGACTTCCCAACTATTTTGGGAAGAAGGAATGCAATTTCTTTATCTCATGGAAATTTTTGGGATGTCACTGTCTAAAGAGAACAAAACACTAGTTTTGAGTACAATGGTGGATGGATTGAAGACATTTACGCAGGTTGCAAATGCATGCACCTGATTATCAATAGTTTTATATAAACTTTAAAATGTATTATTGTTTTATACTGTTATGTGGAAATAGGAAATTTAAAGGCATTGCTTTCAAGTTTCAGCAATGATTACCAACAGCCAATAAGCATAATAAGGAAATGAGAAACATGGAAATCCTCTGGATTTCAAATTAACGCCTCTTTTCAGACGCTTATCCTTTATAGTAAATTAAAATAAGTTAAAATTGATCCAATGCTTTTTACTTATTTATATGACATTTATGTGTGCCTAGTTTCAGACTTTCAGCAATGACTACAAAGAGTCAATAAACAGAAAAAAGAAATGATAACTATAAGCATGGAAATCTGGCTTTCAAATTAACATCTCTTCTCAGAATCTCAGATGAGCGTTCTTTATACTAACTAAGTTAGGTTAAATTCGATTCATTGTTTGTTACTTAATATATATAACATTTAGTTGTGCTTCTAGTTTCTGCTATATTGTAGCCTTGCGGCTGATATATCATTTTGGGTTTTGAATCACTTTTTTGGTGAATTTTTCACCTATGTGACCATAACAAATCAACATCCTAGGCACTATAAGGTTCCAAGTCCCATTACTTTTATTTACTTCTACTACGGTAAGCTATGTTGTGTGCACGCCCAACAGACTTGGCCCCATTGTAAGTCAAACCATCTGATTGAATAATGCAGCACTATAAAACCACTATTCTGATCTCTATTGTCAACAAACAAATCAGAAACATAGCGAATGAAGCATAGAGCTGCTCCTATTCATGCATTGTAAAAAAAATCCAACAATAAAGAAGAACATGTTTTTAAACACTTCAATAAAAACTGAAAAACTAAATGAATGAAAATTGTTCAAACGGGATTGAGAAATGAAAACACATTTAAACCCATACCTCTGAAGACTGAAGTTATGTCCAAAAGACCAATTCACCCTTCAATTTTTATCATTTCATTTCTAAGCAGACTAGCAGTGAAGCGAGTAACAACCTGACAGTGAAGGGACTAGTTGTCAACCTAGTTGTTGCAGAAGTAGCAGTTCAAAGTTCAGACTTCAGAAGTGTTTATGAAACTTCGAAGAGTGCATTTGCTGCCGAACACAAAGATAGAGCAGTTCAAACGGTAAAACTAACACAGGTAACTTCAATCCTAAAAATGTGACGTGCTAGTGCTATGGCAAGTCGGGGTATATGAAAAGAAATTGCAAGAAGTGGTTGTAGCAGATGGAACACAAGAAAAAGCAACCCAACAGAAAGGAAGTGAATGTACTAGAGCATGATGAGGAAGTGTACTCATTTGAAGCTTTTTAGGTGGCACATAAGTCCTTAAATCACTGGCCCATTACTTTTATTTACTTCTACTATGGTAAGCTACATTGTGTGCACACCCAACAGACTTGGCCCCATTGTAAGTCAAAGTGAGGAAACGTTTAGATAAAATCTAAAACGTAAGAGAAGGATTTTTTATACATTTCTCTATTAAGATGATTGCAGCCGCAGTTTTAGGTGCGGGACACATGGATTCGTTTTATCATCATACCACCTTTGATGAATATATTAATTTGTGGACAGGTAAAGGCGGAAAAGGAATGATCGTCATACTGTTCAATCAAAGCTGGCTTCTCGACTATCAATTTTACTTAGAGTTCTGTAGTTACGTGACTCAAACCATCTGATTGAATAATGCAGCACTATAAAACCGCTAGTCTGATCTCTATTGTCAACAAACAAATCAGAAACATAGCCAATGAAGCATAGAGCTGCTCCTATTCATGCATTGTAAAAAAAATCCAACAATAAAGAAGAACACACTTTTAAACACTTCAATAAAAACTAAAAAACTAAATGAATGAAAATTGTTCAAACCGGATTGAGAAATACAAAACGCATTTAAACCCATACCTTTGAACAGTGAAGACTGAAGTTATGTCCAAAAGGGTGCTGCGTGCACATTAGTGTCGCGGTGCGTCGGTGGTCTGCGTCATGTGACTGCTTAAAGCCTCAAGCGGCAAGCCTCGGCCCTCAGGCTCACACTGCGTGTCCACTGCCTCAGGCTTGCATGTCTGCAAACTCACTGCAAACTGCACAGTGCTGCCGCTATCAAGTTATCAACAACTGAGAACTCCACAAACAAACGCTCAGTCTCAATCAATACTCTTCCCGATAGTGTGTGCCAAAACGGTAGCCAACGATGGTTTATAAAAAATTATTTGGCGGGAAGAATTGCTAAAAAGCGGTATGCGGCCCCTGGTTTTTCTTCTAAAACCGTCAAGAAAACCGTCGAACCTCAAAAAATTCATTTAAGTTCGTGATTCGGTTTGATTAGGTTCGTTGAGGTTTGTTGAAGTTTGATGGAGTTCGATGAGGTTCGAGTTCGACTTTCAGGTTCGCCGAACCTGAACGAACCTCAATTTTTTTTTACAGGTTCGCCGAATTTCGAACTTGAAGCTTCTGGTTCACTGAACCCTATGACTTAGCTTCTAAAGAATGGGATGTGTATGCAGAAAATCCTGATTTGGATCTCTCTCTTGCAGCCTTATAGTCTTTATTGTACTCGTAGCCTCATATATTAATATAAATAAAGGCTCATTTTGAGATTTGGATATATAATAAAGGTTGCTTTTGGATATTCCGATATTTTAATTTTCATTATGTGATCATTCATGAGTAAATGTGATGTAAATTAAATCTTAATGTTTAAGTGTAATAAATTATAATGTATCATTTATGCTTTATGATTGCACTTGTATATATATATTTAAATATTTTCAATATATATATATATATATATTCGCGTTTGCCCGTTTCCAAAATTTGGGGAGGTCGCAATTCGTATCGCTTTTTGTTTTGGAAACTCGTACCCGTTTCCCCGTTTCGTGCAACCTAGGTTTCCACTTAACATGTTAAGTTTTTCTTTTTTATTTTAATGCTTAGAGGGCAATATTGATGACAAGGATCCCAATATATGCAATGATTTTCCTGATATGTGGGTATTTGTTGTAGAATATTTTTGGATGATAGTGGCCATCTATAGTCTCTTTTTTGATAAACTTTTGGTTCAAATATGGATTACAGTCGGTGCTATTTTTGTTACATGCACCCTTGCTCTATATGTGAGGAACATTGCATATTTGTGTATATTGTTTGAACTTTGGATTCATGTGGATGCAGAGGAATATATACGTTTTTTTTATTTATCAAAATCCGAATATTTATGTACTTTTTGGTTGACTGCGTTTTTGGTCCCCTTTTTTTTTCAGTTCCCAATCTTGGGGTCAGCCGATTTGGTCAGCTGTCCAGTTGTGATAACATTGACTTGTGATAGCATTAGTTCTTTGCCCATTGTTCATTTTTAGATTTAACTTTTCAGTCTTGACTCTAGATACTGATGACCTTAGACCAAGTCTTTCAGTGGTCACCTTTTACTATTTTTGATTTAGAGTAATTTCAATTTACTATTGCAGTCTTCAGACTATAATATCTGGTATTTTGCTTGGTACTAATCAGATTCCAGAATAATGAAAGATGAATGTAAATCAATGTATACAATATTTTACTATTTCTATTTCATTGAATCATTTATGATGTATGAATCAATGTATTTCATTATAAAATTTGAATTTGAATATCATATATATATAGACACACCCCAATGTCCCCCTGTCCTCCCTGAATTTCCCTAAAATTTGGGGATGCTCCCACGCGTCCCCCCATGTGTGTTTTTCTTGCAAATTGCCTTCCTTTCTACATTGTTCAATCCATTTATTGTAAAAGAGAAATTCAAGAAGGTTATTGTTGGATGTCATTGCCCATACTCATCCAAGTAAGAAGACTTGGGACATCAGTGCTGTATAATAGGTTTATAAGATGAACATGTAGAAAGAGGAGATGCTACAAACTTAGGTGAGGGTTTGGTGTCATATTGTTATAGACAGGTGGACAAATATTGGACTTGACTGTCATTGTTCCATTGGGTTGATTGCTCCATGAAGTGTGGGATTTCAAGATGCCATAGATGACGTTAGACAAACCATTCATTGTGGGGTAGACAACATTCCTTTCTACATTGCTTACTCTACGTCTTGTAAAAGCTAAGTTACCGGATTCGGCCCTTCGGGGTACAGGATCCACAGATCCACGGATCTGATTCGGATTCGGATCTGGATCCGCCTAAATACGTCCAAGAACCGGCACGTGGTGTATTAATGTTTGCTAGAAACGGCTGTTCAAATCTGGAAACGAATCCTGTGTCATTTTTCTGGATTTCTAAGTTTTTTGCCATGCTATTTTCGATCTTCGAACAAAACTTTAATTTAAAAACCTTCGATATAATTTAGACACCCCCAATGTCCCGATATATTAAACACTCCGATAATTATTTAACCTTGGCATTATATTAATGCATCAAAACCTCATACCTTTTGGGTATCGAAGCATCATTTAAAAAAACTTACGATATACAATAGTTTCAATATCCGATACTTCAACAATTTAATATTTCCGATATCTGATAATTTGATGATTTAATAAACTATGCATTAATGAACAAAATGTAATTAAAATAGACCTATATCTAACTTAGACCTATATTTTGAATTATATATTGGGATTTAACAATATATATATATATTATATATATATATATATATATATTATATATATATATAATTCTAATTTTTATTAATTAATTTAAAATTTAAAACAATATATAAAATTATACAAATTCAAATAATATATATAATATATATATATAATATATATTATATATATTATATATAATATATAATTTTAAATTTAGTTTCGTCTTAATAGACTTAAATATAGGTATGTATTTTTAAATTATATGCTTTTTATTTATAATTTAGTTTTGACTTATAGATTGGAATTTGAACATAAATTTTTTATTTTAATATATATTTTTTTCTAATTTTTATTAATTAATTTAAAATTTAAAATGATATATAAAATTTATACAAATTTAAATATACATATAGATATATAGATATAATTTTAAATTTAGTTTTGTCTTAATAATCTTAAAATATAGATATACTAGTGCATAATATAATTTTTTTAAATGATTAAGACAAAAAAAGGTTATAGAGAAGTAATTGAGGTATGCATTTTAACATTTTGATATGTCAAGTCAAAAATATATTAAGAAGTATATATTTTGTGTCTATTATTAATTTTATTATATTTTTAATATTATTATATTTTTTGTACTTGCAGTATCTTTGCCGTATCCGGATCCTGGATTTTCAAAAAACTAGCGAATCCGGATCGGGATCCGTATCCGTATCCTGGTAACTTAGTGTAAAAGAGAAGTTCAAGAAGGTTATTGTTGGATTTGTTCGCCAGACTCAACCAGGTAGGAAAAGTCTTAGGACATCAGTTTTGTATAATAGGTTTATAATATGAACATGTAGAAAGGCGAGATGCTACAAAAAACTCATGTTTGTTTCTTAACAGTGACAGGTAAATTGTGTTAGCATAGTTTGTGTGTAACCATAGAAAAATTACATCCTGAAGCTTGTATTACAATACTTTCCCAGATTTGTCCCATGATAATTCTATATTTGGCTGATTTCCTGGAGTGCGCTCCTAAAATTAGCTCCTTGCGGGAGCGAATTTCGGGAGCTTGCTACCTAAAAGAATTTGCGCTCCCTGCTAATTTGGGAGCAATAGAGGGAGCAATTAAAGATTGGAAACAATAATTTTTGAGTGGGGCAGCTTAATATTCAATCGTATGGCCCTAGTATTGATATGAAATTCATGGTAATGTTAAATTCCTAAAGTAACTTCAATTTTTAATATTACCATAAAATGACTCCGGATGTTTGAGAGTGGTTCCAACCTCATTGGACATTGTAAGATATCACTCAAAATCCAGCAGACTTATCAGTTTTTCAGGATTTCAGGATTGGGGTTTCTGCAATGTTTCCATTGGATTTTGTCATGTACTAGGGTATGCAACTCATATTTAATCAAGAGCACCAAGCCCTCTATGTACCTTGATGTTAGTGACATTGGTTGTCGAACTCCTCTATCATGATCCTACTAAAAATGTACCCATACTCAAACAAAATCTTGACTTGATATGCTACGTTTTTTCTATCTTATGTTAATGCTTAGAGGGTGATATTAATGACAAAGATCCCAAGATAGGCAGTTATTTTGATGATATGTAGGTATTTGCTGTAGCATGATTTCTTTAGATGCTAGAGGCCATCTAGAGCCTATTTGTTGATGTATTTTCTTTTCAGAGATGGATTGCACTTGATGCTATTTTTTGGTTATGTTCACCCTCACATGCTATATAAATGAAAACTTGTACTTTGTGGACCTTTGGTTGCTGAAGATTATAACTACTAGATGAATGATGTTATATGGTTTTATCCATGTTTTTTTTTAATTATATTATTATATCTAATTTATCATTCTACAGGCTTTTGTTGAAACTTGATATATATGCATCAAAATATATAAACATATATATCATATAAAAATCACTCCCAAAATTGCTCCCAATGCCGAAAATTTTGAAAATGTCGCTCCCAGCTTCTGCTTCCCTCTTCTGCTCCCGCTTCCAAGTAGCCTAAGTCTTGTTACGAAAAACAGGATGTCTGTAGGTGAATTCCCTACAATAAACGCCAACAAACTTACAGCTTTTTGTCATCATACCAGAGTTTACAGTAAATGAATGCCATTAAAGTCATCCAAAACAACTATACTATCCAAAGATGCTATGAGGTTCAAGTCCAGCAGGGCTACAGGGAGAGGGCATGAGCTTCTTCTTGCTGAGTAATTTGCATGTTCTTTTGGCTGAAGATGCTGGGGAGCATGAGCTTCTTCTTGCTGAGTAATTTGCATGTTCTTTTGCTGTTGCCTCAAACTATCCATTTCATCACTTTTGCTTTAAATGAAATGTCTGTGTTCGAGCAAGATTTCCATCATATTGGTGAGCTGAGTTGCTAACTGGTCCATACCCAGACGTAGAGTGACGAGATGAACCTGCAAATTGGCCACCCTGACACAAGGAGCCAACTCTGTATTGCAGTGTCTTCCTTGCCTGTATTCCATGTTCAAGTTTGGAAGGCGGCCCTGCTTCCTTGACTTTCTTGATCCCTGGGCAACACATCTAAATTGCAGCTACCAGCCAACCTTGACGTTCCTATTGCTATAATTGATACAGCTGATAACTAGAAATGGAAAGGGCTCTGTGTGAGGTCTGTTGTGCTTCAGGACAGCCATAATTGCCACTTCAATTCGTGCAAGCAGGTGGATTTACACTTGGATTTGGCACCAATACAGACCAGTGGCCAGAGTGAGCGCACGATGACAGATTTATTGCAACCCTGCATACTTCGCTGGTAATTCCCTGCCTACCATGCCTATGCTTCATCCATAACTGCACTAGCTCTGTCATTCTTCATCCCAATGAGTTCCACATTTGCGAGGGAGATGTGCCTTATTTGCTCCATAATGGTTACGTCATGCCGGTGCCCAAGGCCACACATCACTACCCTTGTCAGCCTAACAACTTGTAGGCCACCTCTTCTGCTTCTCAATACTCGTGAGCTATGGAATGTGGAGGATTTGGGTGGTTCCATTCACACTCAATGTTCCAGGTGTGCAAGTAATGGCTTGGTTGGCTAATGAGTCCACCAATGAATTTAGTACCCTTAATACATGATTGGCTTGAAATTTGGGAATATACGATACACTTCTAGCTGTTTTTTAATGGTGGAGTTTAGTTTGAGGTCTGAAGGTGCATATCTAGATTTACATGCCTGATTATGTTGTTGGAGTCACCCATGATAATTATTTTGTGCAATGGTGATTTCTTGGCCAGATTAATTCCTTGTAAGAGTGAATACATCTCCGCTTGATTGTTAGGAACTGTACACAGGCTCCAGGAGTGAGTAAGTTTTGTTTATCCTTTGGGGCCATAGAGCACCACCCCTGTGCCTGCCACCCCTAGAGATGCTACAAACCTACGCTTGGGCTTTGTGTCATTTTGTTACGGACAGGTGGACAAATATTGGATTTGACAAGATTCTTATACTTCCATTGGGTTGATTATATGAAGAGCGGAGTTTTAACTTTTCAATATGTGCTTCTTTAAGATGCCACAGATAAGGTTAGACAAACCATTCATTGTGGGGTAGGCAGCCACAAATGCGACTAATGTTGTTAGTCCAACTGGGTTATTGGTTAGGGTATGCAGAAATATGTTTATTAGATCTCATGTTATGTGCATTTGTAACATCTTGTTTTAATGCCTACTGAAAATATATGAGCAGTTCAAGTGTTTTTATTTTTAACACAATCAATAATAACTTGCATTACTTGCACATGTTTTGTTCAAGAGCGTTTATTGCAGTTCTACCTTTTGCTGTATATATTTTAATCCCATGGTACAAAATGCTGTGTTTTAGTTTTTTTATTTACAACTAAAATTGATTGGGACAAAGGACAATGTTCTTTTAATGAACAATTTCAATATTATCCATAATGTAATTTTGACATTCTTTTGTCATTCCTATTCATTTCCACTAAGTTATATTTATGTTCCACTTGAAAGGTTCAGGAATGGTAAGCTGCTCCATTTTTTTGTATTATATGTTTTTGTTTTTAGTAAATAATCTTGAATGACTGTTTCTTTTAGTGGATTCATGGATAACCCTTATGAACATGACCATTGTCTGATATCTTCATTATGCTTCCATCTTACTCTCAATTGAATACTTGTTTTGGTTTGTCCTTGGATTCTTCTTTCTAAATCCAGTAACTTTAAAATGCCATTTAGCAAAGAAGTTGTTGTATCTTTGTGCATAGTATGACCATGTTGAACATTTTCACTTGTACCATTTTTTCAGGCTGCTCGTGCTTTAGCTAACTTGGCAGCTCATGGGGACAGCAATGGCAATAATGCTGCTGTGGGACAAGAAGTAGGTGCGCTTGAAGCATTAGTGCATCTCACTGGCTCTCATCATGAAGGAGTCAGGTGTTGACTGGTTCCGAATGACCACTTAGAGTGGAGATACTTTTTCCTTTTTAACTAATATATGAAAGTATAAATGTCTGTTCTAGTCACCCTGTGATTCCTATCTAATTCATATGAAATTTTATCCTTTAATTTTCGTAATCAAACTTAGTTATTTGTAGGCTATATAAAATGCCAGATCAAGAGAATTTTGAATTTTAAATGCGCTTAATGGGTCCATTGCAAATATTTGCTATTGGAGATCACCTTTTTCAGTTGGTGTTCTGCATGGAAAATTTGTACTACATTATTAGAGTTGCGTCAAACTTAGTTTTTTGCAGGCAAGGTGCTTGCTAGTTCCATTAAGTTAGTGTAGCATGGGAAACTGTCCACACCCCTGGTGTGGCTGTATGTGGGGTTTGTATCTTATTCACAGGCAATGCTGGGACTGTTCCTGATGCTTCTGCTGGACTGTGGACCAGTGTTGGGAACATCCCTGTGGCATTTCCACCTGTCCAGGAGGATCCAGATGAACCTTGACAAGAATTGGAACATGTGGATCTAAGTTACCGGATCTGGCATGCTGGGGTCCAGGATCCGCGGATCCATGATTCAGATCTGGATCCGCCTTGATCCATCTAGGAAACATCGATGTAGCGGATCCATGTTTGTTGGAAACAGTTCCGGAAATTAAGAAACAGATCACTGATTTAAGAAATGGATCCCGTGTAAAAAAGCCTGTATTTCAAATTAATTGCAGTGCAGTTTTTAATTTTAGGATTTTTTTGGTGTTTTTAATTCGATGAAGTGGTCCCTTGGTTTTGTTCCATGAGTGTTGGCCGCATATGCTCGATTTCAGATAGCAACGACGCAAACAACAACAGACAAGGATTTGGCGTTCTCCACACAACGACCCCACTGAGCACTCAGGTTTGGAATTCGACAGTTCTCCTTACCTGTGTTTGCAAACCCGTATGATTGATTCTGTTCACTGCATTTGACCGCGCGCTTTAAATTTCCATGCATCCATCCCTCTGTCCAATTTTTGGCCCTACACGTATAAATTTATAATCATATGAAATTTAAAAATTTAAATGACAGGGCGTTACAGTAAACAAAGCTGCCTGGACTGAGGGACAGGGACAGTGCAGAGAGTATTATAATGTTCAGAGTATTATTACAGGGACTGAGTATTATATTTATATGCAATTTTTGGGTTTTCTTATATTATGCTGAGAGTATTATGCCGCAGCCACAGACAGTATTAGGTCGCAGCCTAGAGAGTATTATGCTGCAGACTATCATAACGTTAAATAAATAAACTAATAAGGCTATATTATGTTATTATACTGTTACATGTTAGTAGTTAGTAGTTAATTAATAATGTTACGTGTTAGTAGTTACATTATAATTCATTTCTTTAGCCTTTATATTTATAATATATCTAATGGTTTCAGTTCTAAATATTGTGGTTTATAAATGGATTTGATTTTTGAACTTTAAAAGCGTTTTTTAAAATTTAAAAATGTTATTGCATTTTTTGTACTCGACGTATACTTGCCGTATCCAGGTCCTGGATTTTCAAACATCTAGTGAATCCAGATCCAGATCTGGATCTGTATCCGAATCCAGATCCGGATCCGTATCGGAATCCATATCTGAATCCAGGCAACTCAGATGTGGATGTATACCCAATTGTATCATTTCCTTCTTTTTCTGTGACAGTGGTGGGGTTCTTTCCATTGGAGGGATGACTGAGTTTGTGGTACCCATTGAATATCTAGGGTAGCAAACAGATGGAGGCCGTGAACCCTTCTGTTTATCACTTATAATTTTGTGGCAGCATTGAAGACTTTCTAGGGTATGACAGAGTCATTCCTGGTACTTCATTCAAGGTTTGGGGGAGTGGGCAGATTATCACAGGCAGCTTGAAGTTGCTTGACATCGACAAGATAGTGCAAACCAGTCGTGCCAATTGTAACAAATACTCTGGGAATGTCATGCAGGAGGATTTTTTAAATTTTATTTTCCTTGGTCGGAAGTTGATTAAATTATATTTTCTGTTATTTCAAGTTTTCCCTTTGTTTAAATTTGGTTTTGGTCTTATGCCCAAGGTGCAAAATTTGTTTATGAGGTGGTAGAGGCTTTTTATGAAGGGCAGAGACTGGGAGAGTCTTTTCGCACTCGAATTATCCATTTTGATTCTGATTTTCGCTTCTGATCTTTAAGAGAAGGTGATAGTCTCTCTTTCTGTAAAGTGGAAAAATTACAGGGCCACGTTAGATGTTTTTTGTTCCTATCACGTGTATCATGCTTAAGTTAATTTTAAAATTCCCTGGTATCTCTATCTAATTTATATATATATTTTTATCATAGTTACCAGACTCTGCAGAGTCTACCGAAATTTGCCAAGTCTTAATGACTTGCCAGCATATCGAATCAGGTCAACCTATTCTACGGAATCTTGGAAAAATCCAGTCAAATTTGGGTTGACTTGGTCAAAGCCTACACTGATGGCAGTTTCTGGTTGATCATCTTGGACTTGGTGCAAACTAGCCTTTTCTCGGGAGACTCTTGGAGTCAATGCCAAGTCAACTTGCTGGTGCGTCTATAAAAGCAGATTTGGGGTCACTTCTTATTTTTAGTTCAGATGAGAGAGGGTTTCTAAGCCATGGTTTACAACAGCAATATCAGAACTGCAGCACCACTAGGTCTTGAAGTTGAACTTTATACCAGGGTAGATGGTACACCTTGGCTAGCGTTTTTAGTCCTTGACCTGCAGCTAGGGCATCAAATATGAGTGATTTTTCACATTTGGTATTGGTTAAGTTTTTTTCAGTTGGTTTTCGCATTCCTGCAGATGTATCTGCATTACGGTAAATGTAATCATTCATGTTTAATGTAAACAAATCATGTCCCCAGTTGAACCTGATTGCTATGATTTTGATATTTCTTGAATTTTATAAACATATTTTACTGCCGTTCTCAATTTCCTAGCCCTGAAAATTGAGCGTGAGAGTTTCCATTCATTCTGGACAGTGATTTGTTTGTCCTGTCCTCCTGTTCTGGTGACTCCTGCAACAGAGATTAAAATATTTAGGAAATTATATAATAAAGTTCAATGCAGAATTTTCAGGTTCAAATTTTTAATCAAATGTAGATCTTCCTTTTGTAAATTCTTTTGCAATATTACTCAACTCAACCAGCAATAGAGAAGTAACTAGAGCCCTCTCTATGGTAATGAAACTCTCTGATTAACTTGGCCCCTTTACAGTGGGAAACTCAGTCCTCCATTGCAGAGATACTTGGCCTCCTTGACATAAACTTGGTCCTCTTGTGCTCAGACTTGTGGTTTTCGACCAGCAATGAATAAGGTACTTTGACCTACACAAATGGTTCAGATTTGGCTCTCGACCACAAAAATACTCACCCTGTATAAGAACTATAGAAAACCAAAAGTCAGCGTTTAAAATCCACTGATAGCTTCATCTCTGCCATTGTTTTCTCCTCAGTGCACAATGAAGCTCAATGTCGAAATTCAATTGATTTTGCTCAAACACTAGCTAGGGCGTATAGTTTCAACAACGAAACCAACAACCAGAATGAGGGTTTCCAAAAACCTTAGTCTCTTTTTCAAGAGCTCCCCAAAATTCTAATTTTCAAGTGAATGAGGAGAGACTGCTCATTTTCCTTTTTAATAACTCGTTTTTCTCTTTTGCCACTTTTCTACCCTTATATTTTAATAAAGTCACTTCAGTGGGTTTTTCTTACTTTAGCTTTTGTAATTTTTTCTCCTAGGTGAATTGTGTTCCTTTGATTAATTTTTCCCATCCTATCCTACGACAACCTTATTAGGCTAGAGGATCCCCTTATGTCTCCTAAGCGGACGGGGACATTACGAAAGGTTAAGATCGAGGACTGCAATTATATGATCTTCTTCATGGTTGTGGATGTGATAAAATCCTTGGTGTTACTTAACTTTTGTGTGAGACATTCTTCATTGGGAGAACCATAAGTCTTACGATATGGACTATACTTTTGCAGTTGGTTTTTTTGAGGCTTCGTTGGTTTCTTTTTCTGTTTTGTTCTTTATTCACACGATTCATTTGAATGCAGTAGGAGAAGAATTTGAAGTTGCGGGTTTCACTGGATTTAATTGGGGAACATAAATTAGTTTCAACCTCTTCGATGAACTAGAATGCTTGCTCCGAGGTAGCATTATTAAGAAAATCCGTTCCTAGTGATTAACTTAGATACTTATCTATGCTGCACTTTTTCTTTAACTTCCTTTATTTTGCTTTCAACATTACCTTGGAGTTGCTTTTGCACCACCAAATTGTACTCACACTGGATGTATCATTTAGTCCTAGTGGCCTACTTTGTGGTCATTAATAAAATTATCTTATTTTGTCTCATTTGGAATGTGGTTAAATAAACTTTCAATATATTTAAGCTTGAGAGTCTTATTTGGATTGCATAACTCTAATGTAATAGAAAGCTTGTTCATACTATTGTGTTGTCTGTCCATCTAATTGAAAACTCATATTCTTACTGCTAGCGCTGCAACAAATTCTTCAAGAAACCTTTTTTTTTTATCCTTGGGCATAATTTCTCTTTTGACTCACTTTTTTACCCATAGTTTTAAAATCTGCCCGGTTTGAACATGAAACTAGTCAAACTTCCCAGTCAGATAACTCTTCGTAATAAATTGGTGGAAAAACCCAGTTGGAGGGTTGGTTTGTACTGTTTAGGTAAGTACAAACCAACCCTCCAACTGATTTTTCTACCGGTTTGTTACTTGGGGCTATCTAACTGGGCGGTTTGTTTGGTTTACCTAACCGGTACAAATCAACCAACTAGTTTGTTCTAACGCGAATTGGCCCAGTTAGATCTCACATACATGGGGGAGTTTGGGACCCTTGAACGATTTGGTACATAACCAATACAAATTGGCCCTAATCAACCCAGTTAGGTCTCACATGCGTGGGGGAGTTTGGGACCCCATATGGTGCCCTTTCAAGTGGTTTTGGAGGAAACCATAGGTTATTTTCCTCCCAAAACAACCCCCTTTGGCCTTAAAACCAACCCTTTCCCTCTTAAACCGTAAACGTAAACAAAAAACCATAAGTCATCCTTTTACTTAAATTTTTAACATTACCATTAATTGTTTTAAAATGTTTGAGAGTGGTTCCAACCTCATTGGATTTCATATGGAGAAACTAGAATTTTAGATCTTAGGCAAATTCCTGCAATGTTTCCATTTGATTTTGTCATGTTTGAAGATATGGGATTGGCATTTGATCAGTAGCATGAGGCGCTTTATGTACCTTGATGTTGGTGGTATTGATTGTTGAACTTCGTTGATGTTGGTGGTATCAATCGTTGAACTCTTCTACTATGTCCTTATCAAAAATGTATCCTTCACTTTGTTACCCACCATTTTGTGGGTGATATCCCTAGGGAAAATATTTTCTCCAAGATGGTCCTCAACCGGCAGCCAGCAGCCCCTTGCAGCCACCAACTCGCTCGGTGTGCCACTTCTCCGCCACTTGAGCCAACCACGTGGTTTTTCTCCCATCTGTCATCATCATATGTTTGAAGGTGGGCCTCCCGAACCTAAAGGTATACCTTGTCATTTGGTAATTGAATATTGTAGTTTGCTTATCATGGACACTTTTGGGCATGGATTAATGGGGGGATTCAGCGGAAAGAATGGGCTAGGTCTGTGCTCTTTTCCCCTAGACCCCTTTTGGATATTAACCTCGGATTCTAGTCCTGTGGGATGTCTTTTACTAACGTATATTGCCCCCTTTCCACTCATTACAATTGCATTCATCGTTTCTCCCATCTAAATCCACAAGCCTCCACTGGGTCCACATAGGGCTAGCTCTCCCCTTCCCCTTTCCCACACCTTGGGTCGGGCCTGGAATGATGCCCCGAAAGTTGATGCAACTAAAAAGAAAAGTAAAAGCATAATTGGCCTCATTCAACAAGAAAATGTACCACAAAATGCAAAAGATGGCCGGGACAAACACATTTAGCACGTGGGCAACAGCCAATACAAGGGCTCTACCCCATCATCATGGCCGTCACCTTGGTTCCTACAGGCTCTATGATCCCCCTTCATCACATAGGAACCCATGATTGTCCCAACCCCTGATGGGTAATGAACCAACCTACCTTAAAAGGGGTTAACCACTACTATATCTCACATATCATGCCCTTACCTCTTGAGCCTAGGGTAGTTAATTAAAGAAAAATCATAAAAAGGCAAAAGGCATATAAAGAAGGGTGGAAAAATCAAGGCCGGGGCACCCCATTTACCATGATTTCTCCCTCCTATACATTATATACCCAAGTGTGGGCTTCCCTTTTACTAGCTACCCTTGTACCCCAACATGTGGGCGAGGGTTGTCCCTTTTTATTCCCCACTCCATTCATCTCTTTATCACATGCCACAACCTTTTAAAGGATGTACCTTGGACATATTATCCCCCTTAGGAGTAGAGACCACCTAATGGGATACTTGGTTAACCCCATTTGGAGCTTGGAGACATTAGCACATGTCGAAGCCCATTATGGAAGGGCAGGCCATTATGATGTCCCCACTTGTTGTCCATGGTTTGTAAGCTTTTTTGCTCGATTTACTTGATGACTTGCTGTACTGGAGAGCTAGGGGACGCAATGGATCTTATGCAGGATTGCAGGTGGTGTTCATCTTGGGTTTGGTCTCCCTATAAGGGGTCCTAGCCCTCTAGAGGGCTACATTGGCACATGTATGGTGTGTGTTGAGAGCCATGGGCCTCCACAATAGTAGACAAGACTTTATGGATCCCCAAAGGTGTTCAAAGATTGCTTGGGATTCGCCTATTGGACGAGGAAGATGCACCTGGTTCAAAAGCCCCACAAATGTACCATGCTTGTATGTTGATGTGGCATCAGTGACACTATCATTTGAGCCCTTACAAATGGTCTACATGCATCTTCGACTTACTTGGAGATCCATGAGGTCACTTTTGTGCTTTCACAACCACTGGGAGCACCATAGGTTTATTATGTGGAGAACAAGGGGCCAACCCCTTGTCCATTACTTTTGGAAGTCCAATTCATCATTTTGGCACTTATGGACTTCATCATGCCTCTTAGAGAGCCCAACGACATGCATTGTTGGTTATTCGACCTCTTGGGAGGCCTATTGTTTTACTTATAAGCTAGTTTGGTGGGTTTGTCACCAATGGATAAATATTTGCACATTATTTTAGTTGATGGGCTAATGTAGGCTCAAATTCGGTAATTCGAACTCGTAATGAGTGTATAAATAGGAGAGACATGAATTCATTTGTATCATCACTTGGATGGAACCATTCTCTCTTGAGAATTTCACATTTCCTTCTTAGTGGATGAAATTGGAGCATGAATGAATTTTGATGTTTGGATTGGAGTTTCTTATCTTTGAGCTTCTTTATTGGAAAATTTATTGATGGCTGGATATATTCTTTTACATGTAAGTACAACTTTGATGCTATTTTCTTTTACTTTGTCACATACATTGATCATGGGATTTTCACTATTTTAGGGCTAATTGCTGCATGCATTTACTTCTTCATTGTGGAATTATGTTTCTATATAGCATATCTCTATATGTGGGCCATGTTTGTTGAACGAATTGCCCTAGAGATTGAATTTATCTTGATAAGCCATCTTCATCTGCAAGCATTGCAAACTATAAACGATTTAAGTTCGCTTTCTTTTTCAGCCCTAACATTGGACGAAGTTGCCCTTAGAGCCTCCTTGAGCTAGAAAGGAGATCCTTCTCCATAATTCTTCTTGAATCCATACCCCCAAAAGGAATTAGGCACTGGTCCACCATAAGGTGATCACCTTAAACTTTTTTTTACCTTTTTTTCTCCTCTTTCCTAGGTCTAGCTAAGTTGGGTCACCTAGGGCATCACTTTCCCGACAAAGTAGCCATAGAAAAAGTTGATCTCCTAATCTCTACTGCGCTGGTGTGTACTCAAGGTCTCCTCCAAGTTTGAAGAAATTCCAACATTGGGATTGTGAGATATCTCAAGCCCTAGTTCTAAGATTAGAGTTTGCCCTGGTGTTCCCTAGGCTAGTACCTCATAGGATCAATTTGACACCTCTAAGTGAAAACTCTTCTTTGATCCTTTCTGCTTCCTTGTCTGGGTTGAGATCATCATTGGTTGCTAAACTCCCTCCCTTTAATCTAGGCTAGGTCCACTTGGTCTTGTGTTGTCTCATACCTTCGGAAAGTTAATTCTTCAAGAACTACCTGCGAAACCAAGTCTAATAAGGATTGTAGGGATTGGGAAACTCCTTTGCATGACACATTCCTTAAACCTAGCCCTTAAATTCTCACTGCCTTCTCCTAGAAAGCTTTGTACCTTGCTTGAACAACAAGCAAGCTTCATTCTTAACCTCCTTTAGGAAAATAATAATTAAGGTCACTTCATATCCATTTGTTGATTCATCCTTTACTAGTGACATTCCATACACCGGGTCTCCTCCCATAGTTGATAGTTCGTAAAGAGTAGGGAGTCTTAGCTGAGGTGACAATGGGCTAAGTCTCCATTGTTGCCCATGATCTAGTAGTTGTCCCTTAAGGAGTCCCTTTAGGCTCCCTGCTAGTTTGAGCGGTAACACACTTAAAACAAAATAATTGGTTAGGCATGCTAAGCTTTTTCTACCATATTATAAGGTTGAAGAGATGAACCCTTCACTCGAACCAAAATCATTGATTAGGCATATTAAGCTTTTTCAATTTCTACCATATTATAAGGTTGATAAATCCAAGTCTAAATGCTTTGAGCTAGATGATGTTTATGTAGCTCTTGATGAGGATCTCATTCTTGTAGTGGTAAATCAATGACGAGTTTGACAATTGATCATGTTGATCGATGATTTGTAGCAATGTTTTAAGACTCCGACTCCGACTCCGACTCGGCCGAGCAATGACTCCGACTCCGACTCCGAAACGGTAATGACTCGGCTGACTCGTTTTCAATGACTCGGTCGTTGTAAAAAATACATTAAATATTTAGTTTTTTGATAAAAAAACATAATTTTGAAGATTTTAAACATAATTTTAAAGATTTTCATTCATGTTTCCAAACACACAACATTATAATATAGATGGAAGACAACATATGATCAAAGTAGGCTCATGAACCAATCCATTATATCAAAATGGTACCCAATGGCAATACATAGTCAACTGTCATACATGATCAAAGATTCAAAACAAAAAACACATAACCAAGGAGGCTTCTGCCTAATTAGTAGTCATAACGGATATGTTTTGCATCTGTGAAAAGTGTCAAACTAGTTTCTAACTTTCTAGAATCATAAACTTGTTTGGCATATTGATGGTTATTATATTTTATTTCATAATCGTACTCATAGATAACTCATTTGATAACTATATTCTGTTCTCCAAAGCAATTGACATGTTACAGACATTCAATACTTTTCCATTCAAAGGAATATCACATTTTCCCTAGGAAAAGCAACTAGTCAATCCAAGGATGCACATATCAGAGTTAAGAATTATGAACATTTTCCAATTATTTATTTCAGGCTATACAATGCCTACAGACAATATTTACAGAAAAAATTGGGGAAGTAAAACCCTAATCAATCCAGAATTCTGAGCATTTTTCATTCAATAGTTTCCAAAGCAAAGATTCAAGATCTATTATAAAAGTCCTTAGTATCAAGGTATCCCACATTATATTTTCCAAAACAGACTTGGCCAACAAGAGACTCGCTACATATTCGACAAAAATGCCCCTTTTTGACTCTAACTATATCTAGAGGCATCATTTAAATTGCTGTAAGTTCCATTTCTCAGAGCATGAAATACATGTACCAGTACCTCTGTGATTTCACAAAGCTAGAGCTATTTTCTTCAGATTTCTGAAGTTAATCAACTTTTAGAATGCCACTGTTAAAGCTTTATTTAGAAGGAACAATGAGTATTGTTGTTGTAGTTATTAATAGAAAACAACGATTCTCAAAGATAGGCCACCAGAGAATCATATATCATTGCATGTCAAAACCTGTTCTCCATGATTGTTTTGTGTGAAAGCCAGTGACCCGACCGTTTTTTAGCGGACCCGGCCGGGTCGGCCGAGTTAGCAATGACCCGGCCGAGTCATTGAGTTACTCGGCCGGGTCATTGCTGACTCGGCCGACCGTTCCGTTTTTTGGACCGAGTCAGTTCCCAAGCCATCGACCCGGAACGACTCGGCCGGGTTGGTTTTGACTCGGCCGGGTTGTAAAACAGTGATTTGTAGTGGGCTGGTGGCCCAAAACTTGAAGCATTGTTTTTGGACTCTAGAGGCCACTTAGAGTCTCATTGATTATGTATTTTGTTCTTGATATGTATTGCACTCAAGGCCATTTTGATATATTCACTCTTACATGTTATATAGATCACCAAACTTCGCATATATTTTCTCTAAATGGTTTGGAATCATGGTTTGAAATCTTAAGAATTTTTTTTTAATTGTTTTTATTTATTTATTTTTTCTTTCTTTTGTTTAAATTAATTAATTAATTAATTTATTTATTTAATATATTTATAATTTTTATGATTTTGTTCTTCGTTTTCCATTAAAAAATAACTATTTAGTGTATTCTTTTCAAATCTGGTTTATTGAATCCAGTTCAATCTGGTTTGATCCTGTTCTCTTTCGAATCCCAGATAGAGAGGTATCTGTTTCAAAAGCTGGTTCTGACTTTTAAAACTATGGTTTCACCACAGGTTGACATATAAGAGTGAGATGGCATACATATGTTTGCCATTATGTCAGAGCTTGATTGTCGCTCTGAACGTTGGCAATTTTGATCTTTTGTTTATTTTTCAGATTTTTCTTTGTCTTAGAATATGCATTAAGACTTTGGATAAATCTACGGTGAAAGAGAAGAATACTATTCTTTGCATCCAAATCTTACAAGTGGTTTGATTGATAGTACATGCTATGGGTAGCAGGAATTGTGACTGCATCAATGTACCTATTGTTTCTTGGTATTTTGGAAAATCGACATCTTATTATGCTTTTTTTTTTTTTCTGGAATGCCCATTATTGATGATGTTGGTCAGACAATTCCTGTAGAAGAAGCTCAATGTGGTTTTCTTTTTCTTGTTAGAAGATCTAGGGATTGATTGTTGCATGAGGCTATCTGTCCAAGAACTCATTATATGTACAAGTCAGCTGTTGGTAGAGAGCATTCCAGGAGTGCCAAGTAGAAGACACAGAAAGGCAAGCTGGATTGTAAGCGTGTATGTCCCATATGCCAGTTGGCATCATGTATGTTGGGTTGGCCAGTGGTACATTGACAGGCTCCAGGAATCTATAAATCAGAGAGGGGAGGGGGTGTGAACATAGAAGTGATTATCATAAAATCTTCCTTTATGCATAAGATGTCATTCTAGCAGTCCAAATACTCTGTAACATACAATATTATCTTCAAGCTTTGGAAGGACTTTGGAAAGAGGTAGCAATGGTAGTAAATGCAGGTAAGATCACGATGCTTTTCTCACTCGAAAGAAAAGCAAGTCGAAGGAAGGTTTGGTGAACCATTAGGAATAACCAATAAATATAAATATGCTTTGTTGGAAATTGGAATTCAACAAGAGGCTAAGTTGGGACATGCACACAAGCAAAAGGCTCCTAGGGCATTGGAAAGTGGGTTTCATCCTTTAGAACATGTGTAGAGCAGCAGAGATATGGGGGAAAATTGGAACATGCTTTGTGCGTTACCTTGGGCATTCATCCCAATACTCCTTTATAGCGTGTGAAGTATAGGGACCTAGTACAAGCAAAAACCAGTGAAACATGAATCTCTGATCACTCACGATTAATCGTGAGTCAAACTCTGCTCTTCCCTCAAATGATCTGATTCAACTATGGGCGAGTCAAACTCGCATTGACCAGGTTTGACTCATGGTCAACGCGAGTTTGACTCATGACTCACCGATTAATTGCGATTTAGGCGACTGAGACGATTTTCAGTCCTTGAATTGGCGAGCAGGTTTCAACTTTTAGCTTTTCCACATTGTTCACCGTGTGGTTTAGTTCGGTGAAAAATTAGACGCCGGTCCATAATTCACTTCTCACTGCTCAGGCCCGACAACTCATATGCCGAGAAGGTAATAGAGGCATGGTTTCAATTTCAGTTTACTTCACGTAATAGAGGCGTAGTGTAATAGCGACATAGTGTGCGGTGAGCTCCAGTGTGTGCTCTGTCATAGATTTCAGTAGCAAACCATTATCGTATCATTTCAGCAGCAATCAAGAGATTTCAGTTACCGCTTTTTTACTGATTAGTATGCAGTATTTTATAAACTTTTAGAAGCATATGCTTTTGGTTCTATGTAGTCACTGGGTAGGAGTCAGTCCTTAGTACTTCGGATCATGTTTGGACTCATAACATATATGAGATACTTATTCATTCATGATATGTTGGGCATCTATTGATATTATGCATTGTTTGGACATGGCTTTATTGAATATCAATGAAAAATGTTTTTTTTTCAAATTCAATATATGTGCATATCTTTATTTATTGAATTTACTGATTTTTTCCCGATTTTTTCGCGATCCAGTTAAAACTCTTCGCTTTTTTGCCTCGCTGATTTATTGCCGATTCCGGGTTATCAGATTTATTGCCGATTCCGGGTCTGATAACATTGCCAAAAACAGATGGCCCCAGCTTTAGGGAGTGCAGAAATACACGAAAATGGGCTTCCTGATAGTGAGAAAACAGCACTCCATATGGTTTTCTGTTTGCTGAAACATGGCTTTATCCAACAGAAATAGAAATGCTAAGAAGGTTGCTCTGATATAGGGATGGAGTAGCAGCCATAGACAATGATTGAATACCGGTGAAAATCAGCCAAGGAATGTTAAACAGAGGGAGGAATACATGGAACTTGCAAGGGAAATAGTGGCTTGAGGAATGTGATATAATGGGTGTCAGTATAGCAGGAATCATCATAAAAATCTTGCTTTATGCAGATGATAGTCATTTTACCATTGCAAACTCTCAGCAGCCTAGAGGATCATCTATAACCTTTGGAAAGCTATTGTTTAAGAGGTAGGGATGATAGTAAATGCAGGTAAGCTCAAGATAGTCCTTTTCTTTTTCTTGAAAATCAAAGCACATCCAATTAAGGTTTGGAGGAGAGCCATAAGAAATAACCCAGAACTGGAAATAGCTTGTGTTGGAGTTCAATGAATGGCCAGGTTGGGACATCCGCACAAAGAAAAGGCTCTTAAGGATTTCGAAAGTGGCCTCTTTTCTTAGGAATGGGTGTAGGGCAGCAAAGAAATGGGATAGAACAAGCTATGTGTTTTATTCCAGGCTCTTGTCATCCCCATACTTCTTTACAACTGTGAAATATGAAGTCCTAGTAAACCAAAAACAAATGCAGCTAGCTGGAGAGAGTACCAAAGGACATGGTAACATGCCTCCCAGGTGTTGAAAACAACACACCATATGAGATTGTATTGGTTGAAACATGATCTTTATCCAATATAATTAGGAGCATTAGGAAGGTTGCTATTATAAAGGCAAAGAGTAGCAGCCATGGACGTTGATCAAATACCAGCAAAAATCAGCCAAGAAATCATAAATAGAAGGAATACTACATGGAATCTGCAATTCAGATAGTTGTTTTAGGAATAGGACTTAATTGAGGGTAAATGCCAAATTGATCAGATGAGATAAAAATTGACATAGAAGAATGTAATGGGATGGGTAGGTGGAGGGAAATGCCAAGATGAAACAACAGTAGTACAAGAACCAGGTCCATGTGCATGGGGAGATAATGAATTGGGACAACTAAAAGCTCAACATATTATGGCAGCAAAAACCACTAATAGCTCAATTGAGGATCAGGTCTTACAAAAGGTATGAAACAAGAAAATGGACACAGGCAAGATAGCTTCGGGAGGATGGAACATATTAGGTTTGTGCAAAAGAAGTAGAAACAGAGCAAATACTACTTAATGAGTTGTGAGTCTTATGCTCACATCAAGGAGTGGTGATGAGTTGTGAGGCTTGTGTTTACATCAAGGAGTGGTAAAAAATTCAAGCAAGCAATTGGGAAACAACCTTTTAAGACGAAACAGAGGAACGCTGCAACTACTATGGTCACAAGATTTATGCTGCCCAAGGATATTACTTAGAGATTAGCTGTGGAAGGGCAGGGGTGGCAGAGTCCAGATGTCTCCAAAATATCTTTGCGTTGTTGTCTTGTGCAATACACTTGCTTGTCGCATTATTTTGTTGTAAATTTTTTTTTTCTGTAATACTTTATTGTAGTTCAGTTTCAGTAAGCATCTTAGAATTATCTTTATATGTAAGCATTTTGGTTCTGTAGGTTGATTAGCCAAGCATATGGTTGAATAAATTATTTCTATTATATTATATTCTGTTCTCAACTGTGTCATAATATATTGACCATATTCATTGTAACAGATTGACAGTGCAGTGTTGTAGATCGTAAGGTATGTTATTGTGGTAGCAAATTCGACAACATGTTGCAATAGAAAAAGTAAGGCATACTCCAAAAATGCACACTGTACAACAAAAGGGTGTTGAAATTTGTTGACTAAAAAAAAAGTTTACTGCAATCCCAACCCAATTTTAATTTCACCTTATCACTCCCATTCAGTAAAATGCCCTTTCCCATAAACATACATTCAACATATAGAATTTTGGAAATGAAAATTTCAGATTAAAACACATGGGACTGTCAGCACATGCTGAAAATAAATATGGACATAACCAGACCAACAACACACATAAAAACACACAGATTTTTGGTCAACTTAGACCCAGGAAAACCCCTTCAATCTACTCCGGGGAAAACCTGTTGGAGAGCTCTTCAAATTTATTTATCTTTCAAGTTTAGGAAAATACATTTGTAGACAAAACAAAACAGCAAAATACAACTTATCTCTTCAGCCCAAATATCCTTCAAAACCGTGCCCTCTTTGCCTCTATTTCTGTGCCCACTTGAAGCTGAAAATATGTACGATACAGATACGACCGTACGGACTATATTGTACGGATTTCCGTACTGATTTTTTCTTTCGAAAGCTTCTCTCAAACAACGTGCATCTCACAATATTCAATGTTGTTCATACTGTACTTTTTGCTGTCTTCTATGCCTTGATTTCCATGCCCAGCTTTGCCCAGAAATCAGTGCTTCAGCGTGCTGCAACAAATTTTTCCTTCAGAACTTTTCTCCAGTTCTCAGCCTTCTTTCTCTAATCTGCTCATGAAGAATGAATGCAATCTCTCTTTTCTTTTCCCCCATTTGTTTCCCTAAATGACTTTTGGGCAACCCTAAGATCTAATGGCTCAAGTTAATTTAGATCAAGGGATGAGAATAAATGTGCATTTAGTTCTCACTTTATGTCTAAAGTCACATTTCACTTTATAATTTAACATTGACTTTACCACTTATAAAGTCACTCTCACTTTATAAAGTCACACTTAGGAAATAATTATTTGGACACTTTTTCCTAGGTAAAAGACTAACCCATGGGAAACCACTTGTCCAAGGTACATTAAAAATCAATAGGGGAGGTAGCATATGAGCTGGACTTACCCCCGGGTAGTCGGATAAACAACATTTTTCATGTATCTTTCTTGAAAAAAGCACTGGGACAACAAGTGATAGTAGCTGCCAAGTTACCTCCTACAGATGACTAGGGGCGCTTAGTAGAAAAGAAAATTATGAAATAGAAAAGTAGACCAAACCACAAGAAAAACAAGTCAAGCAACCTGTGATACAACAGAAAAAAACAATAACCTTTATGTCAAAAAAAGATGGAGCAAATAGGTTGTCTGTCAAAAGTGCAAAGCCAAAAGTTAGTTGTTTGCCAAAAGAGGATTTGTTTCTATAGTAGAGCATATACAAAGAAACAGATGGATGCACATTTTTGGTTTGACAATACGCTCATCAAATGTTTTCATTGTCGATTGGGATAATAGTAGAATTTTTAGCCCTAGAAAAAGAATATTTTGGAGAAGTCTAACTTCTATGATGAAGCTTACTTGCAGTGGACATAAGAAGTCTGGCTTCTATGACGAGGCTTACTTTCAGTGGACACAAGTAATCTTATATTTAATCCAAAAAGGAGAAATAATTCTAGATTTAATCTAGAGGGTGATGAGGCGACATGTTCCTAATGACAAGTGCATTGAAGCACATGGTATGGTAATTTGTTCGGACAAATCTACTGTGTATTTGCTCTTCAATACTCCAATTCTAAACTATTATTATGACCAAAATTATTTCATATTTATGTGTGACAATGCAAATTATGGGTGTAGAAGTAAATCTAGGATTTATGACAAGTTGACATTGCATACCAATAATAGGAGATTGCTTTTTTGGTATTGGGTGGAATTGGCAATTAGGGCGAGATTGTACTGCGTGACATGTGGTCAATTCCATCTGCTGCCACTATAACCTGCAGGTGTACTCACATTGCCCCACAAACAAGCGTAGGTCTAAATGAGGTTTGAACGAGTGACTTCACAAGGGATGCCTTAACAGTGCCCTCTATCGCTAATTGATCTACACCCCAGGTGCAATATAAGGAGAAATATTATAAAAGTGAAGGAAAAGGAAATAAATTCAAGGATATCATTTGCATGTTCTCACATGTGTTTGGAATTGGGGACGACATAAGTGATTGCTAATTGAATTTATTTGATGGACAATACCTAGCGGAGGGAGGATTCATTCACCAAAGCATTTTCATTGCAGGGAATCCCAATCCACTTCCCACTTCACGCTCTGTGGTGTCGAAATGTCCCAAACTTGTCTTATGATAAAGTTGAAGGTGGAATTGCAAGATTGATTGAGATGATCAATCGGCAACCCATAGCAAAATTGTTTTGATATGGAAAAGATGAATTTGTAAGGCCTTAGAGGTTAGCTTGAGAGAGAATTAGATTCCTACGTTTGGTTGTATGACTTCATTAGAAGTCCTATAATGTTGCCCATGTATGTTAGAACTATTTTCTTCTCAACAGGAGATTCATATGCAATTCTTGGACACAAACTGATATAGAGAGAGAAGTGGGAAATGAGAGTGCCCTTTGGCAACCAAACATTCATAATTGGGTCTACAAAGCTTAATTTCAAATTAATGATCCAAATTGAAGTGACATGTCCTAGATGTAGGTCCTAATGACTAATGATTGGCAGCATGGCTTCACTTATGAGGTCAAAATAACATCCATGGTATATATTGTAGAAATTTGTCACAAATGTGTGAAGAGTCCTCCATCTCTGTAACAAAGAATACCAAAAGAGACGTTGAAGTTTGTGACCCAATTCAAAGTTGATGAATAGTCAAGTCAAATTTGAGCAAGAAAAAAGTAAATGTTATTAAGGAAGCATATAGTGAATGGTGGATGATGATCTCAAAGAAATCAACAAAGCTCAAGGTTTGAGAAATTGAGATGCAAGAAAATACAAGCATAAGGGAGGATCCATCAATCTCTAATGAGGTGAAGCCAACCTTTACTTGTTGTGAAAGACACTTGTTATGAAACAAAATCTGAGATGGTTGCTGCATCATCACTGGCCTCTGTAAATTCTATTAATAATCTAGAAGGCCATTCTGAAGGGGCATATTCAGCAATGAGATCAAGAACTCTTATAAGAACAAAAGTTGACCTGGACGGGTGTTCCAAGAGCATTCCAGAATCCACATTCCATAGTAGATGAGCAATGGAAGCCACTAAAGCTTAATCATAGGGGGCATTTTACTGCACAATATGGCCGCGATCACTACAGTGTTCTGAATGGTGTTGATGACGTTGACCATAATAAGAGGAAGCCAATGCATTTTGTGCACCTTGATCAACCTCCAGTGAAGGCCAAGTAGTTCGGAAGAAAACATAAATCTGAGGAAAGAGCAAACCATTTGGAATCACCAGTTAACTTTGGCTATGGTGGTTGTTAATGGGTCTCATGTTCCATTTCCCAACATTCCTCTGGAGTTGTATGGGGCAGCCACAATATCCATTTATTCCAAGCACTTAGAGCTAGGTTGTCCTGAACCATTGTTTTCTATCCTGTTGAATTCCTATTCTCGCTCCGTTGAAAATCCCAAAGCTTGAATCTCCAGTAATTTTTTAAGTTGCTAGGAGGCAAATGGTGAGATACATGGAAGGCCTATTGAGCAACAATGTTATGAATAAAATATATTAAATATAAATAATAATGATAATTGTGATAATGATTAGTTAATTTGTAATTAGTGTTGAAGAGGCATGTCTAAATGGGACATGAATTTCCATGAAGAGGCACCTGCCTAGTATATAAGTAGCCCCCCACTCTCATTTGTAACATCTTTCTTATTCATACATTTAATATATAATCTTGTATCTCAATGGAGATCTACATATTCCAAGTCTTTTGGAGTATTTAACTTGAAGGTCGAACTTTGTTTGTTCCATTTGGTATTGGAGCCACGTAGGCTAATCCCGACGTTTGGCCATCAACTCGTCATCAACTTTGATTGTAGTCATAATCAGAGCGTTTTGCTATATAGTGGGAGATTCTCCATTTATCACCAAACATATGGCCATTTAAAAAAAAATAAAAATAAAAAGTAAAAGAAAAATTAAAGGTTAAAAAAAGAGGATTATATCTATTGAAAAAAATAGAAAAAAAAATTGGAAAAAAATATAAAATAAAAAACATTAAAAAAACATTAAAAAAACCAAACTAATAAAAAACCAGTAAAGATAAAAGTTGAAAAGAATATTATTTAGTTAAAAAACACACACACACACACACACAATTATGCAAATTAAGAAAAAGGGGGCTATTTACAAACCCCAAGTTCTTTGACGAACACAAAATAATTAATAATCGACGAACAAATGTAGTCCAATTTGAAAATGATGAAGTCAAGATGAGTTCCACACAACAATCATTATTTTGGACTAAATGTTTGTTTTGTATAACATACATTGCATATCCTTGGATTCATAAAAATTGTGAATTGTGTTGTCCAACATGTGGAAAATTATTTAATGCCGAAGAATGTCAAGATGTTGTACTGATGCAAATGACAGAACGAGAGGAAAAACTTGCAAATCTTGAACAAAAAATAATAGAAAAAGGCGAGGAAATTTTGCATTTAAGGGACCATAGCCAAAAATTACTTGTGAAGTTCAAGAAATCCAAGGAACGAAAGGAAAAATTAGAAGAAGAAAAGGGATGTGTCGAGCAAAACTTCAAGGAGATTCTATCAAAGAAGAAAATTGCGATTAAAAGCCTTGAACCAAAGGTTATTGGAACAAATCAGAGATCTAAAAGATGAGAATCATACAAGTCAAGACATTGAAAATAAGGTTGATGAATCAGAAACCAAAGAACTCTTACGTCTGAGAAACCGTAGTCAAAGTCTACTCACTCAAATTAAGAAACTTAAGGATGATAAGCAATCATTCAAAAACAAGTTAGAAGAATTACTCATGAAAGAAGTATCATAGTCTTTAGACGTAACAGTCGAAGTCGAAGAAAAGAAGACAAACATAGATCCCATTAATCTCGCAATTCAGGCAAATCCAAACCCAACTGAAGTAAGGATGTACTCAGAAGTTGCAGTTGAAACGATGAAAAACCAAGGTGAAGATTTAGTAACCAACTCGACGACATCAGGACCTGAATTAAATCTCAATATTGCCACACATGATATGGGAAAGACAAATTCCTTATCTACATCTGAATCACAAAAACATACATTCCAATCAGTCTGCATATCTGTATCTCTCAAATAAAAAACAACAAACTTATGTTCAAAAGGATACTGAAATGCGCACAATTTAGTGCAGTGATTATGATTCATCACAAGTTTCTAGTAATGGAAAGATTCCCCAAAAGATTAATTTAGGATGGTCAGATCCTTTGTTCGTGCAACAATTTTATATATTACTCCAAGGATCATATCAACTTGTATCAATGAAGATGACAGTTTTGAGGCGAGAAGACATTCGATACAGAAAAAGAGATCAAGCTTTTTCATCAACAATCTCTGAGGACAAAGCTTTTTGAAGAGGAAGGCAATGTTATGAACAAAATATATTAAATATAAATAATTATGATAATTGTAATAATGATTAGTTAATTAGTAATTAGTGTTGAAGAGGCATGTCTAAATGGGACATGACTTTCAATGAAGAGGCACCTGCCTAGTATATAAGCAAACCTCTCACTTTCATATGTAACATCATTCTTATTCATACATTTAATATATAATTTTGTATCTCAAAGGAAATCTACATATCCAGGATTTCTGGGGTATTTAACTTGAAGATTGAATTTTGTTCGTTCCGAACAACATGCTAGTCAGCAACAACCCGAAACTGATAAAAGCACACATGGCACTTCACGAGGGGAAATTGAAGAAAGACAAGCTCAAAAAATAATGCTCTATAAAATCCAATGTTCCACCAAGTTTCCGAGACAAGGAGGCGAGGGAGAGAGGATATGCAGGAGCGGCTTATGCAAAAGCTCCCCACCATTTTTTAGGAAACATGGGGGGATGTCAGGGTCTTAAAAACTTATAAATATAAAAATAAATCAATGAATCATATAATTGAAACAAATTTAAAATGAAAGACATGATCATTGATATCATTATCATATAAATTATAATCATACCTCATACATGTAAGTTTGTAACTACTAGTTTACTAACTTACTAACAATGCACATTGAAAATAAATTATAAAATTATAAATGTGTAAACTTTTAAATTTTAAACCATATTGATGTTCCACTTCCAACTATGAACATTGAATACTGAATATTGAAATAAAATTATAAAATTCAAGTCTGATACATCAAGAGTCAAAATAACATAAGAACATATCAAAAGATAAATGAGCATAATTGCTCAAGGTTATCCGTTCAATGAAGGAGCAGACAGAAGGCTGCTTGGCGATGGCGACAGCATTCCGTTCAACGGAGGAGCAGACAGAAGGCTGCTTGGCGATGGTGACAATGTTCCATTCAACGAAGGGGCAGATAGAAGGCTGCTTGGCAATGGCGGCAGTGTTCAGATCAACAAAGGAGCAAACAGAAAATGAAATGTCAAATGAACATAACGTAAACCCTTCCCGGTCAGTCAACAAATATTAAAAATTACAATTATTTTGTTTCATAAAAAAAATTTGCAATTTTTTTTCCCAGGGAATCGATCCTGATTGGAGGAAACAACCCCAAAAACGGAGGAAATGACTCCTTTCAAGTTTCCTCGCATACCCTGTTTTTTGGGAGCGTGGGGAAACGACCCCTGCTCATCCCCAAGTCCACAGAGCGTGAGGGAGCTAGGAAACTCGACCCCCAGGTGGGGGACACGACCCTCTGGAACACTGATAAAATCCCTTGCTATTGAAGAAAGAGTAGCTGAACAACAATTACAAAAGCAATGTGCAGATTCAACCATCTTTCTTTATAACAGAGGCCATGACAGATGACCAATCTGTCTGCTGATGCATGTGACACTGACCCAGAGCAAGCAAGTTGTTTAGGCACTGGAAAGAAGAGAAATGAGGAGAATCCAAGGAGTACAAAAGAGCTCCAAATGAAAATAATATATTTTTTAATTCATTCTGGCCATGTTGTAATTCAGCATAGTGCAAAACTAAAGACCCTAGATAAAGCAGAGCGTGAAATGGATCTTGTGAATTGTAATTTTGAATCTGTTTAGGTGATGGGTAGCAAAGGACAAAAATGATTAAAAAACAATCGGCACACCTATCACCGAGTGGACTTATATATCGTTGATTAGGCCATAGTTCACTTCAAGACTCTAAAGGAGGTCACATGAAATTAAGAAATTGAACATGAGCTGATTGGAATCTGTTCTGTTGGACATAAAAAGTTGCCTGCACCTCTATCACAACTCTCTTATATCTGAGGTATCCCAACCTGAGGAAGTGCTTCTGTGATTTTTGCATTTATACACTTTTCAGATCTAGATAATGGGTAGCCAATACAACAGGTCTCGCAACTGATATAACAGAAAATACCAACGACTGAAGGCATCTGAAGACTGTTGGCTGACATCAAACAAATGTATCATCTATATATCTTGCTGGAGACGTTAAAAGCTAGCTGAGAGGAGAAGATAACAACAATTACAGTTCTGGAGAGATGAAATTGAACCTTTGATAAGAAAACTTACAAGTCTAGACATAATTATTGTGCCATATTATCCTGCACTGGATTTTCATTGGAGAAGGTATAGGAACTTTATCTGCAGGCAACTGCAAAGTCTGCTAATTTACAAATAACCATGGAGAAGTCATTGGGCCAAGAGGCCTCAATTAAGCTATAATTTGAGATGCTGGGAGATTTTTCCTAAAAAAATGAATTTTACATTTTTCTATGTACAGATGAAAGAGCGAATTAGTCCAAAGGTGAATGCCTACCGGTTACTGAGTTCTCCAAAGAAATCAAATGTTTGGAAGCCAGGTTATTAAAGTCCTTGACATTGGGGAAAACCGAGATATTGTGCAACTGTTGAGTTTTCAGTGTTGACTTGTCAACTCTGTGGGACACTGAAACTTCTTGCTTATATTTGTGTTATTCCCTACTTCACTGATATGTTTGTTCTGTCTCCTACCTCTGTTAAAGAATCTGTGCTGTCATAATAAATTTAGTGCTTGAGAGTTGACACTGAAAGCTTACATGGGTGGAATGGATGTTGGAATAATTTTGTATAAAATTTACTAGAAGGAAAGGGAATTTGTAATTAAGACGTTGATGTGTGGAAAATTGTTTGGGTGATTATTTTCTACTCATCTACCTAATTACCAATTGCTGTTGCTATATAAAATACATCAAAGACGAAGAGAGTGGTCATCCTCCGTAAGCCTTATCCTGAAAAGTGTGTCATCTTGTCAATCAAGTGGTATTTGTTACGTGTTTTAGAGAGAAACACCTCTATTACACTACTTTCAAGTAATATTTTTCACATGTTTTATCAGGAGACACCTTTATGGTCGTATAGCCTTACCTGTACAACTATCACAGTATATGCATGCATCATTGTAATTGTCATTTAACTATTCTAGTGATTGTGAACAGCCTGGATGCAATAGGCACAAAAATTCTATGGCCTATTAAAGATGGGTTATGCGTATAATAGGCTTATTAAACATACTTTATGTAAACTGAAGGTGTAAAGTACATAATAATTTTGGACAGTGTAATTTGCAACAACACCATAAAGTTTAAACTTTAAATGATAAAGAAACAAGTCAGCAGGCTCAGCAAATAATGAAATGTGCGCAAAATGAGACCTTTTTGAATCTTACTAATTCTTAAAATGACAACTATAAAATGATTTTTGTAAAAATATTAAAATCTCTTGAGGATTTTGTATACTTTCTAGCACTGTTTTAAAATTCAGCTGAGTCATTAGTGACTCAGCCGAGTTGATACGAGTCACTAAAAAAATTTACGACTCGGCAGAAATACCAGTTCAGGAGGCCGAGTCATGACTGACTCGGCCGAGTCATGCAATAACTTGGTCGAGTCAGTCATGACTCGGTCAACCCGGCCAGTTCTGCAATAACTCGGCCGAGTCAATGAATGCGGCCTGTAACCCCAAAAAAATGCGATTTTTCATATTTTTAAATTTTTTTTAACTGTTAGACTGTTAGTTGAGTGTTGGGGACTCCAAGGTGTTTTATAAATTAGTTAAATGCTATTTGGGGTCCATTCCCATCTCCCAAATCCTAGTATTTGATGATATTGCCCTACTAAGGCTATGCTATTCATGGTAATTTTAAATTCTTAAAGTAAAAGTGACATTCTCCTTAATCTTCATTTATGAAAATGAAGATTAAGGAGAATGTCACTTTTACTTAAATTTTTAACATTACCATGAAATGGCTCAGGATGTTTGAGAGTGGTTCCAGCCTCATCGGATTTCATATGGAGAAAGTAGAATTTAGATTTCATTCAAAATCCAGCAGACTTATCGTTTTTTAGGATTTCAGGATTGGGGGATTGCAATGTTTCCATTGAAGTTTGTCATGTATTAGGGTATGGCACTGGGATTTAATCAAGAGCACCAATCCCTCTATGTACTTTGATGTTGGGAGTTTCCGAAAATGTCGCTCTTGCTCCTGTTTTCGCTTTTGCTCCCGCTCCCAAGTAACACTGAGCCAGATGATGTTGGCAACTCTAGCAGTAGCCAGTAGTACTGGTCACAGACTTTTGTTGTAGAGGCCATTTCTAGCCTCCTTAGTTATGTGTTTTTTGTTTTGATCTCTATATCATCATCGTGTATGTATTGGACAGTGCACTGGGTGCCATTTTAATATAATGGACATATTCATGAACCTACTTTGATCTTATGTTGTCTTCTATCTATATTCTAATGCTGTGTGTTTGCAAACATGAATGAAAATCTTTAAAATTATGTGTTTTTATAAAAAATAAATATTTAATGTATTTTTACAACGACTAAGTCATTGAAATCGAGCCGGCCGAGTTGATACTGAGTCGGAGTCGGAGTTGGAGTTGACGCTTGGCTGAGTCGGAGTTTTAAAACATTGCTTTCTAGAAAGTTCTGGTGGTTTTGGGACTAAGATAACTATATTCTATAGATTTAGGTGAATTGTTTTTAGAAAAAATGGGAATTGGCAAATCTTTTTTAGAAAGAAAACATGGAAAATTAGCCCCGATGGAAAAGTTTAAACTTTAGCACCCTAATACTCCCAAAATACCAAGTAAAATTTATTGTCTAGTGGCTTTCTTTTTTGTACATTGCATTTTGGAAGTTTTATATTGTCAAATATGCTATGGTTCATTGTACAGATGCAAGTTGGACATCTTCTGATGGTTTAGTTATGAAATAAAGTAGTTCTTGTTTGTTTATTAGCAGTCCACCTTACTACAAGTACAGGGAATTCTTGATAAAATTCCTTTAAAATGGATAGTATCTTCAGTACAGTTTTTCCAATTTTTTCATTCTGCTTCTCAATCATCATGCTGCTTTCACCGTACAAAGTTTCACCCTTAATTTTCTTGCTAGGCCATAAATGTTTAGAGGATAAGGGTGGAAGTTATCTATGTTTGCTAAGCCATTGAAACAAAATCATTATTTCATTTGAAGTACAGTGGTAAATTTTTAAGATTTCATTTAAATTGCAGCTCCTTGTCACACTATAATACTTGGTTTAATATAAGATGTCTGCAGTAAAAAATTGATTATTTATGTGTATCGTTTTTTTGGTTTCTTTCTCAGACAGGAGGCAGCTGGAGCACTCTGGAATTTGTCTTTTGATGACAGAAATAGAGAGGCAATTGCTGAATCTGGTGGTGTCGAGGCCTTGGTATATTGAATTGTTGTCATTCCTGGTCATAATTGTATACATTTTGCATGTTTCATTTACTTCTGATTTTATTTGAAAGTATTGACACTTTTGACAGATCTGTGCCTGTCATTTTTATTTGAGGTGGAAGTGATTTATTGAATTTGAATGCACTAGTTGGTATCATAAAGCATCAGGAGCATTGTTTTGTTTCTGGTATTCTGAAATATTTTTTCTGTCCTTTTGGGCCCCTCTCCTACATCTATAGGATGTTCACTAATAAAAATGCTTTGGGATTCTTTTAAATGGTTGGCTGCAAGGAGATCCAACGTGGAGAAGCTTAGCTTCATTAATGAGTATCCACTTGATTTCTCAAGTCAACACACTCGCAAGTAGATCCAACTTATTTAGCAAGTCGAGTGTTTACTGTCTCCAAGCTTAGAAAAGGAGATGGGTGAAAAGGGGCCCTATTGGACTGTACAACCAGTTAAACTCGATGTTAATTTATCTAAATGCAAAGGAACTCAAATCTAAATGAAACTAAATTACAATTGAATGAATGAAAGGGCATGAAAGGATCGCAATTACATAAATAAATAATGCTTTGAAAAGGAACAAGAGCAACTTATGAGGATCTCTAAGCAAATAGGCAAATGGAATTGCGATAGAGCAAGCTATGAACTATAGTTAATTGCAAGAGAAGGGAATGCTCAAGATGGATGGAATTTAGTTCATGAGACATTCAAATAGTGTGCATGTAAGGTTTAGAGACTATGAACTACGTTGCATGAAATGGAAGGTGAAAGGAAATGAAAGCTACAAAATCAAATCATCCAACCATTCAATCAATCACATGAAGACCTTCTCCAAATGGGGAAGAGTGGGATGTCAATGGGAAAAAGTCCCCAAGCTCCCAAGAGAAAATGTTATATTTATTAATGTAGCTCCCTCTTATAAAATGAGGGATGAAAAGGGAGTTGTTGTAAGGCGTTTATAAATTATCCCTCAAAAGGGAAAGGTACATCCTTCCAATAGTTGCAAGTGATCCAAAAAGTCAAACATATATCAATTTTTTTGTCAACACTTTAGGATCCAAGATTCATTAGATTAGATCCCAATTGGGCCAAAGTTTTTTGTGGATATTTCAACAAAATTGCTTCTGTCCATCGAAATCTATTGCTTATCCTCTCAACCTGCGATCGACATCTATTGGTAGTAGTACAATATTTCGAGGGGTGGAAGGAAGCATTACCAGATAAAGTAGTTGATGGAACTAGCTACTTAAATAGAGAGGGAGTCCCCAATGAACAAGAGATAGAAACTTCTCACCTACTCGAGAGCATGCCCACAGTCAGATGCTATTTTGTTTGTCGTGTTGCAATTACTCATCGACAACCCTTTAAACCCCCTATAGGAAGGATAGCCACCGATTTAACTCCTTGAACTAACCTTCCTGCTATCTTAGATGACTTGAACTAGTCTTTTCTCCCCTCCCTGAGTAAAGGCAATTAAACTTTTCTCGCCTACACGGGAGGAGATCTCACAACTATAGCTGTTGATGCTCTAAAATTCAATTATTGAACTATACATTTCATTGGATCTTGCCTCCCACCCAGAAGGATGGAACTGTCGATGGAATGAAGGATGGACATGCAACATGCCTCAATGCCGAACGCTTTTAGCCAGTTGCCTTTCCAAATACAATAAATCTCTCTAGCTAGTTTCCTTCCTTACAACTAATCGTTGAGGCAAGAAGGATAGGCCTATCCAAAGAATGTTAGGACGGGGGTGCCATCTCCTTCTATGGAGAGTTGGCCTAAATAACTTACTATAGTTGGTTATACATTCGCAAGGACCCATGCTTCTATTTGTTATAGCCTCCAGGTAGTTCCATTAGGCATGTTCCATATATAATCTGGCTATTCGGGTGTATATAATTTGGTTGTCTGGGTTCGACAATTGAAACCCCCTTTATCCTGGTGCCTAAATCATACCAATACATAGTTGGAAGGGAGTGTATAGGGATGACCGGATGGAGAATACTTTATTGAACTTCCTGCCTAACATCCCTTCCATATTGAGATCGAGATCCACCAGTAGCAAATTAGGATCGAGATGTTGACCTTGAAGCTATTTCATTACCAAGTGCATTTTATCCATATCCAGTTGCGGTCCCATTATCGGCGAAAGCAACACTCCCAACAATTGCTTTTTATCTAGGACCATTAGATCCACTAGAGCAAGGGAGGTATATGGCTAAGAATATATGTATACATATCCTAGACAACAAAAGGCTCAAAACCTCGGTCCCATAACCAAAGTTCTAGATTCACCAGTAGATAGAGAGACATGAGAGGCAAAAGAGACAATTGAAGTGTGGCTTATGCCTAGGCTCTTACCCGCAGAAAAACTTCATCGAAAAATCACTAAATTCATGCAAATCATTCATCCAAAATATGATTATTTAGTCCATATTACTTGATATAATAATAAGGTAAATAATAAATAATATGGTAGCCCAACCAATAGTAGTCTATAAGGTAGAAGCAGTGAGAATCGAGATATGTGGCAAGAGTAGCAACAAGAACGAGGCTTAAAGTAGAAGGCACTTGTGTGGTCCAAGTGGTGGCCATATGTGAAGTCTTACTCGTTGCTAATAAGGTGTTTGCTTGGGCTAAGGACCCTATTTCTATAGATAAGAAAGAAAAATTTGCTATGTTGGAGATAAAGGTAAAGGTTCTTGCCAATTGAAATTTTGCAATAGCTTAACTTAGTTTAGCTAGCACTTTTATGCTAAAAATGGCTCTTGGGTTGGGAAGTTGGGCCATAAGGTTTGCAGAGAGTGGCTTGGAAGAAAGCCTTGATTGCTGGCTGCTGTGCTCCAAAAACCAATGTTCCATTGAGTTTATGGGATAGGGAAACACAAGAGCAGGGATACACACAAGGGGCACGTATATAAGCAACCCCAACATTTACGGAAATTTCAGGGAAATGGGGGGACGTCAGGGTCGTAAAATTTATAAAATTATTAAAAATTTAATATATAAAAATAAAAAATTAAAATCCCAACAATATGTCAATAACTAAGTAAATAGTAAATCTTAATAATTATGAAACGTACATCTAAATGGGATCATCATTTTGTGTTAGACTATTATGAATCATAATTATCATTTGAAATTTTTGCAATCATCAATGTA
Organism: Pinus taeda; assembly: GCA_000404065.3. Lineage (NCBI taxonomy): Eukaryota > Viridiplantae > Streptophyta > Pinopsida > Pinales > Pinaceae > Pinus > Pinus taeda. The sequence goes on along the minus strand of APFE031593923.1, from coordinate 375,713 downwards.
AAATTGTAAATCTAAAAGTAAATTACTAAATTGAATCCATCATTTGACAAATGCAATGTTCCATCTAAATTCATCATTTGGCAATCGACATTAATATTATGCAAGGTACATCTAAATTAAATTAATCATTTAAAAATGGAAATTACACAATGCACATTGAAAGTAAATTCATCATATGACAATGACATTATGCTGAAGTCTAAAATAGTCATAGAATGCTAAGCTAAAAGTAAACATAGAAAGAAGTGAAATACTAGTAAATTTCTCAAAAAGTACTAAATAATAAATCACAGCTCCAATCCGGTGGCTCCAAGTCACAAAATGAAAATCGCAGCTCCAATTGGGCAACTCCAAGTCACAAATTGAAATTTGCAGCTCCAAATGGCTCAGGCCCCCAGTCGATGGTAAATTCGAATCACAAAAAGTTGCAAATGAAAAATGCCAAGTGGCGGCATCAAGAAAATCTCGGGCGGCAAGGTAAAATGTCGAGCGACAGTAGAAGGAAAAATGTCAAGCAACAAGGTAAAACCATAAGGTTAACGAGAAACGAATGAGAAATGTGAATGATTATGTTTTAAAGTTTTAATTTATCCTTTAGTTTTTATTCAATGTTGCATGGGTTCCTGAACCCGGGGGTGGGGTTCTCGAACCGTCCCGGGCTCTCGAACCCAAGTACCAGATTCTGGTACGGGTGCTTCTGAGAAGAAGCCATAAGAACCAGGTTCTTATATGAAGAACCGAGTTCTCCTATGAAGAACCAGGTTCTCCATTAAAAAAATTTGGGTTCTTTTGTCTTGATAGGTATGAAGAACCTTGATGATGGGTACTTGGAACCCCAAAATCGGGTTCTTTAGAGTTCATTTTAGTTTAAATTTTTTAAATTTTAATTAATTTAATGGACTTCCCCTTATATTCCAAGTAGCTAGTTCTGCATCTTTCGAGAGGAATTGGAGTACTTATGCCTTTATCCATTCAGTAAAGAGAAATAGGTTGGGCTCAAAGAAGGTAGAGAACTTAGTGTATATTCATAGCACACTTTGTCTCATATCTCGAAAATATCTTGGTTACAAGGAGGGTCCTTTAAAGAGATGGGACCAATACACAGATGATGCTATGTATGTGGATGATGTTTGATCTTTCACTCAATGGTAAGATCAAAATTCAAAACAAACTTAGAACTCCCTTATGGATGAAAGGGGGGGAGTTTAAAAGAGTTGCAAGATAGTAAATCCTTGAATGATCCTTGGAATGGGGAACCACTTTAAAAGGTACAATTAAAGGGTCCAATGATTTGCTTGTCCTTGTTGCCGAAATCCACGAATGATCTTTCCCTTTCCAAGGCTACCCCAAAATCAGTTGAAAGTGAGCTACTCCTATCCTAAAATTTGCTCAAAAGATAGTCAAGAACAACAGTTAGAAAAGGGATTAAGAAACGCTTTTGCACAAATTTCTAAAGTCTACCATGGGTTAGTTTTAAATGTAAACAAAACTACCAAGTAAATATAGTCTAGTCTGGTAAAGTACGTCCACGACTCCAATTAATTGGTAACGTGTTTCAATACAACCACAAACTTGCAAAGTAGAAATATTAGTGTCAATGGGAACTTGCCATATGATGGCAAAGTTGAATTTTTTGTTCAACCGAGAACATACAATTCTCAACTAAGCTTAGGATATGTGCAAGCCCAAGGGAAACTACAACTAGTTGTAGCTTTCCTTACCTAGACAAAAATGCCCTCAGGCTATAAGTTGTAACACGAAAATAGTTGCAATGCAAAGAAAAACTCAATGAAAAAATACCATGTCACCTCATGCTACAAGGAAAAGCAACATAAAACCTAGCTTGGTGACCTCCAAAGTCTTCGTTTTTATGACTTGAATCAATAATTTGACAGAGTTACAACAAACTTCTAGCTTTCAACCATGAGCAAATGAGAGCTCAAAGGGTTCGTTTATACAAGAATATGAGAGAATCCCAATGTGATAAGGTCATCCAAGTGGCATGCTGATGATAATCGCAAAGGAAATTCAAATTTGCTAAGTGGTTGTGATATTTTCCCAAGTGTCCAACGAATCTCTGAGTGTAGCAGGAAGACTGGTAGAGGTGGCCGACGTTTCCTGTAGAGAGAGACGTGTGATACAAATCTTCTGCCAAGAGTGGAAGAACAGAGGGTAAAGGAGTCAATAACTCCATCAGGAAAATGTGTGTCCCAAACCAGTGTTATAAACTGCCGCAAGTAGACTGATTGAGTAACTGCCCTTTGGTGCTACGTATTAGCTGGGTGTACAAGTGTAAAAGAGCTCGAGATGAAGGGGAACAAATCCCCACAAATGTGGACTGGACTGAGGTGCAACACCAGTGATTCTTCTAGTTGTTGTGTGGAGTTCTCTCAGGCTACTGCGTATTTCCTTTTGCTGGTAGTGTGCGTGCATGGAACAAAGAAGATTGAGTCAGGTGGGCTCTACCTCCATTCACTTCCAATTAACCTTAGAATTCAATCAAATTAAATCAGATAATTCACGAGCACCCAATTTTGGCCAGCGTCTTTGATAACTTGTAGGCCCTTTTATCTGGAAATTGACTTGGATTTGTTGGCAGCCACCAAATCCTTTGACTTGTAGGCCTTAGGTGGATGCCCAATCACTTTTTTGCTATGTTGCCAGGAAACGTGGGTGCGGGGATGAGGACGGGGACGGGGACGACATTTTTGGAAACAGGGTGCGTGGGTTCGTCAGGTAATATAATATTAAATTTTAATAATTAAATTTTATAAATTATAAATTTATAATTAATATATGAAATTTGAATTTGTATATTTTTTCAACTTTAAACAAGAAAATTTTAATGATAATCATTTAAACATGTTTAGTCTCTCCCATATAAAAACACAATTTTTTCATAGGAGATTCTTCTCAACCTGATAGTGGTCTAGATTTTTCTTGATGTCTAATCATCCACTTGCCCCATGCATGGTGTGCTCTGTGGTAAAGCAATCCCAAAAAGTTAAAACAGTGGCAGCCTTACCCTTCCACAAAACACGCTTATTCATTTAGGCATATTTTCCTAGTTTTAATCTTAACATGATGTTATCGGAATGCTGTGAGAAATTGGCAGATTTTGATACTTAATTTAGCCATTTTCCAAAATAGCTCTTCGCCATTTAACAACATCAGCTGATTACAGCTTATGGCTGGTCTCAATCCTACTTTCTATTTGATCGAAAATGTCTGAACCTGTATGTGTGCATTTACAGTTTATAATTTGATGGTTATTAACTTATTTGGCTCGGGAATGGATGTTTCATAAATTCATTCCAAATTGATTTACAAGAATCTGAAGGCTCAAATTACAGAGTAAGAGGTCTCTTTTCCAGTTCTGGTTTCGATGCCATTTAATATTAAAGGCATTGAAGATCCACAAATACAGGAGATTCGTAATCTACATTGAGACTCTAACAAACCTTGGGCATAAGTTTTGAAATTGTTTTTATAAATTCATAGCATAAGAGTCTAAGACTAATGGAGAGACTGATCATAAGAGTCTCCTGCGGTAGGAAGGGACTCATGAATGTGCAAACAACTACCCTTTTTTTTCCAACTATGGTCATCACCTTATTAAATATTTCCACAAAGCTACAACCAATATGATATGATATTCTGCTTGTGGGATTGTACACCCATAATGTTCCTTTTATAATATCGAGATATCATAATCATATATGATTTCAGAATACTGTGTCGCTCATAAGTTTTGAAAAACTTATCACTGTTTATAAATTTTTACAATGATTCATTACCCTTGAGCAGCACGTCATGCCCATAGAGCAATACTAAGGCATGTGAACAAAGACAAGTCTTTGGAAATTGTAATCTTTGGAAATGATGGCAAAAAATTTCCTTGGGAAGCATTCAAAAGACCTTACAACCATCTCTGAAGGACAATCCAGACCAATGACCATCAATGACTCCAAAAATGATATCATTCGTTTATGGCTTATATTCTATATTCTATGGCATATCATTCGTTTATGGCATATCATTTTTTAAATTTCAATAAAAAAAAATTATTTGAAAATTAAATTTTTAATATAGTTTTTTTATGAAGAACCTAAAGAACCCAACCTGAAGAACTCGAAGAACCCAAGAACCCGAAGAACCCGAAGAACCCAAGAACCCAAGCACCCGAAGAACCCAAGAACCCAAGAACCCATTAAAGGAAAAGAACCCAATTTTTTTTTTGAAGAACCCGGTTCTTCTGGGTTCGTCTGGGAAGAACCCGTACCCGAATCTCGTACTTGGGTGCGGGAACTCGGGACGGGTTCGAGAACCCCACCCCCGGGTGCGGGTACCCGCGCAACACAGCTTTTTTGCCTCCACTTAATTTCGATGTCACTTTCTTGACCCTTTTTGACTTTGGAAAACATAATTTAATATGTTTCCATTATTAATTTTTTGAATTTCTTTGCCACTTCCACCACTTACAATAGAAAAAATGGGTTTTGATGGGGTAATAACTCTTTTTTCTTCTTTTGTTTGTTGTTGTTTACCCTGAGAGTGGGTCTTAGGATAATGCTAGGGCTCTGAGGATGAATTTCGAGTACTCATATGCCCCAGACATTTCCTAGGATCACTTATTTACAATTTACATGAATAAATAATTAAAAATCCCATCCCGCGAGAAATTTTAATTAATTAAAAAGTGCTATAAAAACTTAATCAATTTTCACAACACTTTAGATATGTCCTAGTATGGTAATATATACATCGATTCTAGGCATTGGGGTGGACCCAAGGCTCAATCATCAAGCCATCACTACAACTTTGGAGGTGTGCGAGTGAAAAAATTCAGCGGATTATTCATCACTAAAAGGCGAGAATAATTAGCTAACTCTAAAAAACAATCTAGAGTGTGCTCACCTGACAATCGAGTCTCCAAGTCACCTAAGCCTTTTACAATAGTTCATCATACTAGCAACTTCTAATACAATTCCTCGCAGGGTTGTGAAATTTGAGATAGAAAGAAGTAGAGAGAGGAGAGAGAAAAGGTCAATAGGTGCCTGTTGCCTTTTGGAATTTTGAAAAATTTATGAGTGCCATGTACATTGAGGTATGGGGTTTTCAGTTTTTGCTTGGTTTTTGTAAGTTTTCCTAAGCTAAACTTAGGAAAGAAATCGTAAATTCACTTACTCCACCAAGCAAACACCTAAAGAAGCAATAAAATATCTTCTACATGCTAAGACACCAAGTCAATGTAGAAGACTTTTTGAGGTTAGAAAATCAACACACATGAGATAAACCCAAATATAGAAAAGACTTGCAAAGTAACAAGCATTTAACGGATAGATGATATGATGATGTTTTGTTTTATACGAATAAATTCCAATATTAAGAAACTTATGCATACACTAATTAGATCCAACTAAATCTGTGATGCAGGAAGCATGGCCTTCAATCCTTGTATCAATTGCTTTTCTGTACTAAAAAGTTGAACTGCATTTGAAACACATTTCGATTTGTATGAAATGCGCTTGAAACACATTTCAATTTGTATGAAATACATTTCACTTGTGTGAAACACCTTTCAATGTCTTTACAACATGTTTCAAAAAAAAATGTTCTACTTTGCCTTAACTTGATTGTTGGGAACAAAATTTATGGTTTTAATGCCTAATTAGAGGTTAATTATGAATTAATGGGACTTCTAGAATCCTCACGGAAATTTAATTTTAGAATAGGGTTTTTACTGTCAATTTGTACCAAAAGTAAAAAATCTTAAATTTTTAACATTACCATTAATTGTTTTGGGATGTTTGTGAGTGGCTCCAACCTCATTTGATTTCATATGGAGAAAGTAGAATGTCATGTCCCATTTAAAATTCAACAACTTAACAACTTTCAATATTTGGGTTTGGTAGGATTGCAACATTTTCATTTGGCTCTATCATGTATGAGGGTATGCGATTGGCATTTAATCAAGAGCACCAAGGTCTTTATGTACTTTGATGTTGGTGATGCTAATTGCTAGACTCCTCTATTGTGGCCTTAGCAAAAATGTACCTTCAGTCAAGCCAAAACATTGATTAGGCATGTGAAGTTTATGGAACACATACTTATTTCCCTGTATCATGCAACTTAGAATGAAATTTAAGAAATTAAAATTACCTCCACATTGTGTTGATGTTTCTAGGTCAGGTAGGTACTTCTGCACAAGCCAAAGTGTTTGGGCGTGCGGAAGTCACCTAATACACCGGGAATCTTAGCTATTACTTCAGTGATTAAAGTAATTTCATTTTATAAGGCAAGAATGAGTTAATGTAATGAAATGCAAGGTTTTTGCATTTGTGAATTAGATGAATCTCACCTTTCGATCACCAGTGATGTTGAGATTAGGGTTGTGGATTCAGTCATAACATAGACCTCATAAAAGAAAGGATAGGCCAAAAGAGGAGACACGTAAGACATCTTGGACACATGACACAATGAGAGTTAGATCTCATTGGTCAAGTTGAGAAGGATTTCCATTCAAGTATGCTAGGTACGAGGAAGGTGCAAGGAACAGCAAGGGAGATGCAGATGAGCCAGGACAGAGAGAATGATATAATTTAGGGCTTGATCAGCTGGATCAGATCTATGTTCATTGTTGTGTTTGTAATTTCCTTAGTGGGCCATTTTCCCAGCAAGGGAGCCCAAGTAGGTTCTGAGTTATTAATGAAGAACTGTTGATTGGGCAGAATTTGTGTTTGCTAATGTGTGATTGAGATTGGTTGATTTAATTTGCTTCTGCTGAATATTTTTGTTTATGTTAAGATCCCAATCGTACTTTTATTCGGTAGATCTGAGATAATCCACTAGGAAACAAGTTAGCCAGGTTAGTGGGTTGAAGAAGTTAACTTACTGAATTTCCATATTAGGAAAACTGATGAAAACCATTTGTTAAACTTATTGAAAGCTATGACATAAATTTCCAACACGTAACTTGCAAATTTGATTTATATCATAGAAATTTAATTTCCAGAATTGCTGAATATACAAATAACACAAGTAAATCATATGAAAGATGAAGAGCTGCTTGGGTCTAACCACATTTTTGATTTCAGAATAAGCTTTAAGTGAAAGCTTAGATTTACCGTCAAATAAAACAAGTCTAATATGAAATGTATGTATCTATATAAACCATTTAGACTGAAGATGAAATTTTGTTTAAAGTATTCAGAAATTTATTCCAGATTTCATAAAACAAAGAAAAGTAGAACATTTTTTGATTTGAAATGGTGGTCGAGTGAGAGATCAGTGCCAGGTAAACTATATAGGTAATGGGGTCATGAAAACAATATAAGAGGGCCATTTCTTATGTAACTAGGAGGTTGGAAAAGATGCATAAAACATGTTATGACCCTAATATTGCTGGAAAGTACTGCAGAAAAACCACGAGGGGCTCTAAAAGAGATGCACTCTCCCCTAGTTATTTGATTTATTTCCAGAAATGAAAATTGCTATTTATTCCTAAGATGCAACCATTTTACCAACACTGAAATGGACAAGGAAACTGGAGGGTAATACCACACCAAGCCTTTTCTAATGTGGCAGATGCACTAATCCAATGGACTAAGTAACTAACCTTTGCATGTAAATAAACCAACACCAAATCCAAGAAGGTTCCAAAAAAGCCTTTATGCTGAAATTTTCAACAATAGCTCTCTCAATAATACCCAATGAAGAACAGACTAAAAAAGGTAAGAGTCCCTTATATAGAGTTCTGTAACAAACAAGTTCACATACTTACAGGAATGCTCTAATACCAATGTACTGAACAAAGTTCGTAAACGCATCAACTACTTCAGAAGATCTGAAATATATAAATATCCATGATAGGACAGTAATATATTATAGAAACATATTTGAATACAAGTGAGATGATTACAAATGAGGGTGAAGGCATGTGTATATACCTAGGCAGGTACTTCTTCACAAATGGTCATGTCCTTAGAGACTTGTCTCTTCAATACTAATTATTAGTTAATTAATCATTAGTTATGATTATTACAATTTATATTATTTTAGTTATTTTTTATATATTTTATTCATAACATCGCCTTCCGCTTCGGAAAGCTTTGTCTTCAAAAGCATACTGATGAGAAAACATGTCATCTGTTTCTTGGTCTTGTAATTTGTTCACATTCTTCTGAATTCTTGGAGTTGTCATCTTTGTTGATACAAGATGATAGGATGCTTGGAGTGATAAAATTGTCAAACTGAAAAAATTAATCTTCCCTCGAACCTTGCAGTTACTAAAAACTTGTGATGAGTTGTTATTGTCGGATTCGAGTGCGAAAATATCAATATTCTTTGGAACATAAGTCTGTTGTTTATGTTTTAAACGATTAAAATATGTAGGTTGACTGAGTTGTCTATTCTTGTGATTCAAATGTCGAAAAGGAATTCTTGTGGTTTGATTTTCCCTTATCTTGCATGTGACAACTTCTTGATTTACTTGAAGTATATGATTTCCTTTAGTTATGGAATTTGCGTGGTTAATTTCTGGATCTTCACTTGAAATTTCCATTGCTTGAACTACAACTTCTAGTATGTCATCGTTTCAATTGGTTTATCATCTTCTTGAGTTGTGATATTGATTGGATCGATATTCATTTCTTTATCTTCAACTTGGACTGTTACGACTGGAGACGTCGATACTTCCTCTTGAGTACGTTGTTTTAACTTGTCTTTTAGTGATTCCTTGTCCTTCTTAAGCTTCATAATATGCATATAGTAATTTTTCGCTATGGTCTTTAAACTGAGAAACTTATTTATTTTTGTCAGCAGTGATTTTTTTAACTTCTCTTTGCATATTTTGTAGTACTTTTTTACCTTCTTGAAATATTACTTTTGCAATATCTTGTATATCTTTTGGTGCTGCTAAATTTGGCTTCAATTTAATGTCTTGTAGGGTTATTTTTTTCCTTTTTGTATGAAAATATCAAAAACTTCTTTTTCGTATTTAAGATGAAGGACCCTAGAGTTTCCATCCATGGTGATATGTATTTTCATAATATGTATTTTTTTAACCCTTTTATATATATATAATTTTTTTCTGATGTTTTATTTTTGCTCTCTATATATATCTCTATCTTTTTTTAGAAGTAATGGCCAAAGGCACATTTTTTCTTTTCTATCTCTTTTTTTTAATTAATTAATTATATATATTAATTTTTTATTAGATTTCTTTTTGTTTCGATTATGTGGCCATAAAGGCCTATTGATAAAACCTGCAAAATGGAGAAGCTGGGAACTCTTGTAGCGTAATGCTTCAATGGCAACAAGGTTGACGAATATCGATGGCCAAAGGCCTATTGATAAAACCTGCAAAATGGAGAAGCTGCAAACTCTTGTAGCATAACGCTTCAATGGCAACAAGGTTGACGAATATCGATGGCCAAAGGCTGGGATTAGAGAACGTGGCTCTGATACCTATGTAACAAACAGGTTCGCATAATCGGAGGAATGCATACCAATGTACTAAACAAAGTTTATAAATGTAAAAACTACTCCAGAAGATCTAAAATATATAAATATCCACGATAGGACAGTAATATATTATATAAGAATATTTGAATACAAGTGAGATGATTACAAATGAGGGTGAGGGGTTGCTTATATAACTAGGTAGGTACCTCTTCACAAACGGTCATGTCCTTAGCGACATGTCTCTTCAATTATCAATACTAATTACTAGTTAATTAATCATTATTTATGACTATACCAATTTATATTGTTTTAACGGTCATGTCCTTAGAGACATGTCTCTTCAATACTAATTACTAGTTAATTAATCATTATTTATGACTATACCAATTTATATTGTTTTAATTATTTATATATATATTTTATTCATAACTAGTTTTAGGCTCAACAACCCTTCAATAAAGAAATACTATTCTTGGTTAGGACTATAGATCTAACCTATAAAAGCATAAACAACCATCGTAAACTCACTAAGGTGTCAACCATACATAAAATAGGTGGTGGCTATGCAACATATGCAAATCTACAATGATAAGGCTTCATGAAGGTTGGACATCTCCATCAAAAGGGGGAGAAGATCATGTGAAGGCACCAACGTTTAGCATCAAGCATGGAAAAGAGGGCAACGACTCTCCTCTAGTGTGGATGGCACCTAAAATTAGTGGAAGGATTAGTGCAATGACCGAGTAATCTTTCTACCTTAGTCACTTGGATGGCGAGAAGTTATAATTTCTTGTGAATGGGCAAATTTTAAAATTATTCATCTGGTATAACATTTGATGCCATCTTTAGTCTAAGCAATAAAGTTGCTTTTCATGCATTTGATTGATTTCTTCATTTTCATGCATCTTCTTTTAATCGTATCTAGTATTCATGCACTTTCCTGCAGGACGAATAAGTTCTTTAGTGTGAGCAGTAAGATTGCTTACATGCATTTGATTAATGTCTTCATTTTCATGCATTTTCTTTTTGTCATGTCAAACTGTGATCTAAATATTATCCATGTACTTCCCTGCTTTGATTTTATATTATATGAATTGTAGTTATACCCAAGTAGTTCTTCATCTTTCATATCATTACGTGGGTTATCATTATATTTAGAAGATCAATAAATTAATTCTCTGAAATATAAATTAGATTTGCAATTTACCTATTGGTTATTTATCTCATAGAATTCTCTCTTTTCATCAAAGCAGTGGATTCCTTCTTTTCAGGTTGCAACCCAAGCCATAGAGCCGTTAAAGCTCTTTTAGGTTATCCAAAGCTCTAGCCCATTCCTGCATTGGTGCATCCTCCCATTGATAAAGATATGGCATGGGCGAATTTTGACAGCTGCTGTCAGGAGGCACTTGTTGGCATTAGTTTTGTATTATATTGGTACACTTTGCACTTTCTATCCTTCAAGGGTGGCCTGTGGGGAGGCACAAATAAAATTAGTGAATTTTGGGTGTTGTATTAGGCTCTTAAGCTGTCAATGGAGAGGGGCATCAATGTATATAGGTTTTGGGGATTCAGACTTGGTTATTTAGTAGATGAGAGGTGCTGTTCAGGTTTCCAATTTAATACTGTCTCCTATTGCAGCCCCATTGAAAGATATTGTGGCCCGTTTTGACCATATTAGCTTCCAGATGTTTTTCACGATCTAAACATGAAGGGAGATTCCGTCTAAGGAGGATATTCTTTTGATAGAAAATTCTTTTGAATGGGTTGAGGAGGATGAGGAGCATAGGGTGATAACTTGAGCAAGTTTCCTTTAAGAACTCTAAGCTGTTTTGAGGCTGTTCTTTTTGATTTTGTTGATGTAGATGCAAATCTGCTAATTATAAAGGTAGGACTATGATTTTTTAAGTTATTATGAAACGATAAGGTTGGTGACTAGTCTTGAGAAGAGATAGCAGGAGGGAGAGGTTGTTTATTGTCAAATCAAGAAACTGCCAGTTTACATTTTGTGGATTTTGTGTCGAGGGCATTAGAGGATTGAACTTTTTTCAATTTTTTTAGGGGTAAAGATTGAAGAAGTGGTTTTCACCACTTATACAAACAAGAAAATTACCTTTTAATATATCATAAACTAGGTTTCTGTTATAGATTCATTGTGCATGTTATCTTATCTTTAATTGGATCTTATTGGTGCATGTTTGGATTTTTTAATGCTGAAATTTACTTATATGAAGCATTGCTGTTAATTTTAGGTATGTTCTATGCTTAGAGCAAGTTATTTCAATTTTCACAGTTAACTCCTTATCTTTTCCAGATTAGCAATCACATCAGCATTGAAGTAAACTGCAGATAGAACATAAACATAAATCACATAATACAAGCCAAAACAAGAGAACACAAGATGTGGCGCAAGCTAGGAACAAACCCCAATGTGGGGAAACCCTTGATCAATTCTTCTTATATGTTCTTCAATAGTTCAACAGAGAGAGAGAGAGAATACATTTACAACAGAAGTCAACACTTTGACTTATCTAGATAAGAGCATAGATCATCTCTAAGAAGATGATACATGAGATCAATTGAAGATACGCTGCTTCAACTAATTCTCCAAGGTGACTCCTTCACCTATCATTGTGTTGCATTTCGTCATCATGCCGCACCTCACCACGCTGCATCATGTTGCATCTCATCACGCTTCATTAATCGTGACTGTACCCATCACTGTACTACATTATGTGCCATTGCTGCACAGTGTTGCCATCCTGACCTATGTGTTGGTTGCACCTTGCTTGCTTGTTGTCCCTTGCTTGCTTTTTGTCCCTAACATGCTTGTTGTCCTTGGCATGCTTGTTGTTGCATGCTAGTTGTCCCTTGCATGCTTGCTGTAACATTACATGCTTGGTGTATTTGCTGCTAAGTACCATACAAGTGTCCCAATGTTAGTTAGCTGTCCCTTGCATGATGCTTTCCTTCGGAGACAGATGCTCCGGCTATTTTCGGTAGTTCTAGCAGTTCTCTTTGTTCCCGGCAGTTCCGACAGTTTCGATTGTTCCTGGTTGTTCCGGCAGTCCCGGTAGTTCCGACATTTCCGCAGTTCCAGCTTTTCTGGCAGTTCTGACATTTCCGGCTTTTTTGGCATTTCCGGCTTTTCTGGCAGTTCTGGCTTCTTCGACTTTTCCGGCAGTTCTGTCTTTTCCGGCAGTTCCGGCTTTTTCGGCAGTTCCGGCTTTTCCAGCAGTTTCGTCTTTTCCGACAGTTCTGGCCTTTCCGGTAGTTCCGACTTTTTGGCCTCTGGATCCGGGCAAGGTTATTCCTTAGGATCTCTCCTCCTAGTAAAAGCCAAAGACAAGTAGAGAGAGGAAGAGATCCCAAGTGTGTTGAAATGACTTGAAGGTCACCTCTATTTATACTAAAATGTTGAGCACATGTGGGGTTTATTTGGTTGTTGGCCGACCTTGACTAATTGTCTTATAACGCAAATAAATTCATAACTCCATAAATACTTATCAGAATCGGATGATCTTTAGATGAATCCTACACCTGTCGATGAGAGGGATCCAAGAAAAATATCAGCTGCCATAAATAAGATGACCCACATGGAGTTTGGCCCTAGTTGCCAATTTTAACACTCCCTCTCAACTAGGGGAACTCCATCCATTGATCCATATGTGCGATTGTACTATCTTTGCCATCATTGCCCTGCACTGCTTTGCTCCACTCTGATCTGCTGAGCTCTGCTCTACTTTGATCTGCTGAGCTTTGCTCTGCTTAACCATGAAGAAGAAGAATTGATCAAGAATGTCTCATACCATTTTCTATTGACCCGAAGTTAGTTTCATCTGAAGAGAGTGTGTCACATCACTCTTACTGACCTGAAGTCAGTTTTATTGATCCCAGATCAATATCACAAGAGAGTGTCTCAAACCACTCAAACTGATCCTAGATTAGTTCCATTGATCCTAGATCAATGTCACAAGAGAGTGTTTCAAACCACTCATACTAATCCTAGATCAGTTTCATTGATCCCAGATCAATAGAGGTCATCCTAGCATAGGGAGTACAGTAGATACAACGATGCATCCATCGATAGTACTACTATGGTCCCTATCCTCATTTCCCTGTTCATTGATCAGATGAGAGGTACTTCCCATGAGTCCTAGACTACATGGGTAGGATGCCTCGACAGGAGAACTAATCATCCTGTCCATAGGAGAACGAATCATCCTGTCAGTGGATGCCATGGAGAACTAATCCTCCTGGGGAACAAGAGAACTAATCATCTTGTTCGACAATCGCCATGGAGAACAAATCATCCTAGCCCACAGGAGAACTAATCATCCTGTTCCATAGTCGCCATGGAGAACAAATCATCCTGGTCCACAGGAGAACTAATCATCCTGTTCCATAGTCGCCATGGAGAACAAATCATCTTGGTCCACAGGAGAACTAATCATCCTGTTCCACAGTTGCCATGGGAGAACTAATCATCCCGACCCACAGGAGAACTAATCATCCTATTCCACAGTTGCCATGGGAGAACTAACCACAAAAGAACTAATCATCCTGTTCATAGCGCACCACCAGAGGAGGGTGAGTCGCCCTGTGGTCGTATGTTGCTCTAGTAAGTACCCCAAGCCCCCAGAGCTCCTAGAGCTCAATGCATACAACATGCAAGACCCTTATAAGAAGGTCTCTCAATGACTCCAAGTCGTTTGGGAAAGTCACAAATTTGACCTTTCCTCGTGGCTTTGACAAAATGTCTGCGACTTGTACATCAGTCTTAATGCGATGGAGCCTCCTCGCTCATCGACTTACCATATCCTAGATAAGGCAGTATTTGATGTCAATCTGCTGGAGCAATCATCGAATACGAGATTCCTCAATTATCGAATCCCCCCTCTGGTTGTCAAAGAGAATCACAGTGGTATTCATTATGTGTACAAACAACTCACTTAAGAGCTTCTGCAACCATGCACCTTCACACGAGATCATATTCGTAGCTATGTATTCGGTCTCGGCGGTGCTTATAGCAACCGAACTGCTTCCTGCTCATCCATGATGCTGAAGCAGAATCCAAAGAGAACCAGCACTAAGAAGTGCTCTAATGATCCTCCACACTGCCTGCCTAGTCAACATTTAAATAATCATGCAGCTTCATATTTCTGGTAGTGTATTTCAATCCATGAGGGATTGTGCCTCGAAGATATCTCAGAAGATTCTTGGCACCAATCCAGCAAGGCTCAACCAAATATGAGCTCACCATGCTAACCGCAAAACATATATCCAGACGAATGTTCACCAAGAACGTCAACGCGAATGAGTTTATGAAACTTAGAGGCATTTCCCAAATCTGGTCCGACATCACTACCATATAATTTCTGAAAGTTAAGATCCTTGAGGTAGTCATAGGCTTGCAGTTTATCATTCTACATCCGGAATCCAACTCCCTCTTGCTTCTGCAAATGAGAGGGTCTGCACCTATCAGAAATAGGTCGTCCTCATAAGGTGCTAGTATGAGAGGTCTATCATCCACAACCTCCAAACAATGGTTTGGATCGGCTTCACTCTTAGTGAATCTCAACTTCATTTGACAGCTATCAATCCTCTCATACTACGCCCGAGGAGCTTTGCTTCAAGTCATAGAGGGCTTTCTTCTACCTGCATACGTGAGATTCTTGATCATCAATCTCAAACCCCTCGAGTTGTTCCAAACCTGTGGGCCTGCTACATGAGGAGAATGGTACCCTTGTAAGATTTTCCTTTGGTATATCTCAAACATGTACTTTCATGCTCTGTTTGAATTCAGGCATCCCTATCACCATCTAACTCATAGACCTTCGGTGCTATTTGTCAATGGACATGGTCCCCAGTGGACTTCCTGCAACTTGATACAAGCCTGAACTCAAAAACATCTTTGAAAATTCTATTTTCAAACACGTACCTTTCCATCGATGAGTGCCACCTCGTAACCTTTGACTTCCATTGCTGAAATGGACACCAGGTTCTTCTTGCGATCAGGTACATAAAAGAGATTATGTAAATGAATCGATTTGCCCTCATTCAATTGCCAGGTAACATTCCCTACACCCTTGCAGGATAGTTGGCATCAACTCTAAGTATAATCCCACGATTGTTTCCATCTCTACCAAATTAGAGAGTGCACCCTTCTATTTGATGAAGTGCCTTGTAGCACTACAATCAATAAGCTAGATTCCCAAAGAATCTGAAGGAGAGGGCCAATACAAGATAACGCTTCTTTATCTTATCAGAAACAACATTTGATTCTTCATACATGGGGTTCCTTGCTTTCTATGAAGAGTCGGCCATTTCCTTGATGACCTGTATTACCTGTCATTTGTTTGGTCATTGGAGATGTCCTGGAATGATTGTTATCATCATCGAGTGATGTGTCCCTGCCATTCAGACACTCCTTCGCATAATGGCCAAGCTAGTTATCTGCCTTTCCTTCCACCCTGAGATCTGGTCTTCCAATGAAGTGATCTTTAGGTAGGCCATATTCCTCTGCGCCATTCTGATAATATTCTCTGCTTCAACTTCACCCTTGGTGAATTCGAAGAGGGATGAGGAATCCACTGATGCTTTTGTCCTTTCCCAACTGTCTTCGGTGTTTGCTCTTTCACTCTTGCTTGGGCATTGTCTTCACCTCAGCTCTGATACCATGTTAATTTTAGGTATGTTCTATGCTTAGAGCAATTTATTTCAATTTTCACAGTTAGCTCCATATCTTTTCCAGATTAGCAATCACATAAGCATTAAAATAAATTGCAGATAGAACATAAACATAAATCACAGAATACAAGCCAAGACAAGAGGACACAAGATGTGGCACGAGCCAGGGACAAACCCCAATGTGGGGAAACCCTTTATCAGTTCTTCTTATATGTTCTTCAATAGTTCATCAGAGAGAGAGAGAGATACTACGTTTACAACAAAAGTCAACACTTTGACTTATCTAGATAAGAGCATAGATCATCTCTAAGAAGATGATACATGAGATCAATTGAAGATATGTTGCTTCAACTAATTCTCCAAGGTGACTCCTTCACCTATTGTTGTGCTGCATTTCGTCATCTTGCAACATCTCACCACGCTGCACCATGCTGCACCCATCATCACTATGCTACATCTCATCACGCTTCATTAATCATGATTGTACCCATCATTGTATTGCATTATGTGCCATTGCTACCATGTTGCCATCCTGACCTATGTGTTGGCTGCACCTTGCTTGCTTGTTGTCCTTTGTTTGCTTGTTGTCCCTAGCTTGCTTGTTGTCCTTAGCATGCTTGTTGGTGCATGCTAGTTGTCCATTGCATGCTAGCTGTAACATTGCATGCTTGGTGTATTTGTTGCTAAGTACCATACAAGTGTCCCAATGTTAGTTAGTTGTCCCTTGCATGCTGCTCTCCTCCAGAGAGATATGCTCTGGTTGTTTTGGTA
Source organism: Pinus taeda (assembly GCA_000404065.3). Classification (NCBI taxonomy): domain Eukaryota; kingdom Viridiplantae; phylum Streptophyta; class Pinopsida; order Pinales; family Pinaceae; genus Pinus; species Pinus taeda. The sequence goes on along the minus strand of APFE031593923.1, from coordinate 358,790 downwards.
GTTCTGGTTGTTCTCGGTAGTTCTGATAGTTCTGGTTGGTCTCGACAGTTCCGGCTTTTCCGACAGTTCTGGGTTTTCTGGGTTTTCCGGCTTTTCTAGTAGTTCCAGCTTTTTCGGCATTTTTGTCTTTTTTGGCAGTTCCGGCTTTTCCGACTTTTTTGGCAGTTCTGCCTTTTCCGGCATTTGGGCATTTCCAGCAGTTCCGACAGTTCTGGCTTTTCCGTCCTTTCCAATAGTTCTGGCTTTTCTGATAGTTCCGGCTTTCTGGCCTCTGGATCATGGTAACGTTATTCCTTAGGATCTCTCCTCCTACTAAAACCCAAAGACAAGTAGAGAGAGGAAGAGATCACAAGGGTGTTGAAATGACTTGAAGGCCACCTCAATTTATACTAAAGCGTTGAGCACACGTGGGGTTTATTTGGTTATTGGCCGACCTTGACAAATTGTCTTCTAACGCAAATAAATTCATAACTCCATGAATACTTATTGGAATCAGATGATCTTTAGATGAATCCTACACCTCTCGATGTGAGGGATCCAAGAAAAATATCAGCTGCCATAAATAAGATGACTCACATCGAGTTGGCCCTAGTTGCCAATTTTAACAATCGCATCTTCACATCTCGTGTGTGTGCTAAATCCTCTTTCCTTTAGAAGTCTTATTTTTTATTTGAGTCTAACTCATGTGCTGATATTTCCAAGTGAAATCTGTATGTCATGCTTCATTATACATTTGATTTAACTCCTAAGTCTAGGGATTCCATTGATATATTATTTCTTGACTTAGTTGATTTAATAATTCAACATCTAGAATACCCCTTTAGCTTTAAGAGGGTTGGCAAAAAAGTGAGGAGAATATATTGAGGTCACATGGGTACTTCTACTAGGCTTACCTCAAGTTGCATCCATGGATGAAGACATTTTCCATTTAGATGTGAGTTGAAGAGGTAACTTTTTGGCACCACTGTTGTGGACAAAGTCCATTTCTATAATGTTTGAAGAATTTAACTTGTGTTTGTTTGATGAGCATAATCCTTAAGCTAATTTTTCATAGCTCATTTGGAGACTTCATGTTAAATTTAGGAAATATTGGTATGTTCTATGCTTAAGAGCATTTTTACTTCAATTTCTCTATTAGCCCAATATCCATGATTTGATTAGCAATCACATCAACATGATAGTAAAATGCAGATAGAACATAAACATAAACAATAGAAGACAAGCCAAGACAAGAGGACACAAGATGTGGCACTAGCCAAGGTCAAACCCCAATGTGGGAAAACCCTTGATCAATTCTTCTTATATATTTTTCAATAGTTTAGCACAGAGAGAGAGAGATAGAGTACAATGATTTAAAGTCAATACTGACTTGCCAAATAGGAGATCTGACATCAAAGTTCTTAACCATGAAGTTGACTTGATGAAATTGCAATTTTGGTACCAATGGCTTAGGGCTACCTTGCTGCGTATTGAAGCTCCTCTAGATCTCCCTTTAATCTGTGGCTAGATAATGCTTTTGCTGCGGATTAGGAGCCTCTCTTGACTGCGGATAGGGCATCGCTCTTTTGCTGCGTATAGGGTCTCCTTGCTGCATAATGGAGTCTTCCTTTTCTAGCGTATAAGGCCTCCTAGATTGTTGTTAGATGTCTCCCTTGAATTGCGACCAGACCTCCTCATAAGGCTGCTACTAGATCTTGCTTTCAACTGTGGCTAGGCTTCATTATGACAACGACTAGGGCACATTGTGACAGCTGACTTGGAGCCTCATAGATCAACATTGTAGATCTCTTCTAGATTTGCATTTAGGGCTTCATCCTCTTAGATTTTTCTTGCCACTAAAACCCAAAACAAGTGGAGAGAAATCAAGAGTGAAATGTGTGTCTAAATGACTATGAAGCCACATCCTTTTATACTAAAACGTTGAGCACAAATGGGGGTTATTTGGTTGTTGGCCGACCTTGACGGATTGTCCCATAACAGAAATAAATTAATATCTCCATGAATACTTATTTGAATCGGATGATCTTTAAATCAATCCTACACCTCTCGATGAGAGGAATCCAAGAAAAATATCAGCTGCCATAAGTAAGGTGACCCACATGGAGTTTGGCCCTAGTTGCCAATGTTAACAAAAACATTATGTCCCATTAGGAAAATACTTATTTGCATTGGCTCTAAGCTGTTACCAAATCCAACCATTGCTAATAATGGAGAGAGCAAATTTTTAATGGACTTGAGATCTATATCGTTACAATAAAAGTTTGATCAGTGGAATCTAGGTCCACTATATTTTTCAAGAAAAATATTAGAAAAGGAACAAATCATTACATAATGGGCTCTCAAAGGCAAAATCTCTAAAATTATGTTGGTTGTATAGGTTTTCTATTGGCATGGTCACATCACTTCATTCACTCAGTACACAAATTAGGCCCTAGCTTTGACCCTGATAACTGCAGGACAATCATGGTGGGCCATACATTTTGAATCTCTATGCTACAATTCTCCATTTGAAGTTCTCTAGGGTACTTGAGTGGTTATATCTCAAATCTAGAGGGTAGGGTGGATGTTGACTTGAGCACTAGACTATTGATGACATCCTCACACTTAGAGCCATCATTTTTGGAAGACATCATCACTCTTCGAACTGTTTTGTAGACTTTTTGAAAGCATTTGATTTCGTTTATAGGGAAGCCTTATTCTAGTGACTCAAAAGACATTGGCATCTCAATTACTATATTGTCAACCATCATGCCTCTATGTGAGTTGGTCCTTGGTTGCATGCGGACAAGATATGGCATATCTATTTTCATTTGGAGTACTATTGGGGTTAAACAAGGCTTCCTTGTGCCTTCCTTATTATTTGGGTTCTACATTGTCAAGCCAAGTCCTTGATTGAACACATCTAATATGGTGATGTTTTCCTTTTACATCATGTTTTGATTTCTATCCTATTGTTTATAGATGATGTGGTTCTTCTAGCCTCATCCTTGGACAAATTCCATTGATAGTTGGATGCTTTGGTTCTTATTTGTGATCTTTGTCAATTGACAATCAATTTGGGTAAAACCTTGGTCATGATATTCAATTTATTGAAGAAGACTATCTTTGATTACGACTTCGTTTTCAAAGGTGAGGAGATTGAGATTGCCGCCACATTTACTTAGATGGGGGTTCTATTCATAGGTTCTCACTTCAGTGTGTGACAAGCACAACCACCCTAGATCAATAAGGGTTATGGGTCCTTGGCTTTCTTGAGAGACAATGTTTTCAAAATGACTTTTAGGACATATCATCCAAGATTTTGCTCATGGAAACTCTTGTTTGGCCTACAATTCTATATGGGTCCAAGGCTTGGGGACCTAGCTTACTAGAGTTCAATTGGTCCTTAGTTGAGAGAGTACATATCATCCTCCTTGCTTCATTTGGTGCAAACAATCCATCCTTAGGTTATCATCCTCCCAGAGTTTGGTGCTTGTCGTTTTCGACTTGAGGCATTGATCAATCTAGTCTCACTTCTACATCGTGTTTGAAGTTTTGCTAACACATCATAGGGGCATGACAGATATCCATTGTAGTAGCTAGTCCTTTGACTTTGTCACGATGTTGGTACACTGGAGTCTTGTATATCCATACTTCAATTGGTATCATGTTAGATTTGCTTGCTCCATTTTGATATCCTTGTGTGCACTCGACCATCTCTTACCAACCAATTAGTGGATGATTGCAGTTATTCATGAGGATATCTATAGGCAATATATATAGGTCACTTGGATAAATCCTTAAGGTGGGTTATGTTGGAAGATGACCTTTTATGTTGAGCACTTCATGATGATGAGAGATGGACTCATTGTTCGTCCCCATTACACGCTTCACCATTGGATGCACGCCATTCAAATCCCCTTAGACCAACTCGGAGTTGGATCTCATTAGCTAGACCATTTAGTAAGGATCTGCTAGCTATTTTCCTCTTCTAGAGATCGAAAAGAGGGTGCACTTTATCTTCATTGCTCCATTTATTATGAGATCCTATTTCATTGCATCTATAGGGGGACAGATCCTTCCTAGTTTCTTCTAGTAGTTGGACTAGAGATGATTAACCCTTTACATGCAGGAGGCCCTCATACTTTGTGCCCACACTCTCCAACTTTGTCTTAGGCCAAATCGCATTTAGTGGGTCAACTCCCTTTTGGTGCTCCCATTAGGGAGGGGCACCGAGAGACTGGCTGATGACAAAATCACTTTTGGCTCCAGATTAGTGTAGACTTGAGGGATGATTCCCCATTCCTAGAGATCTCATTGATGTCATTAAACTAGATCCCTTATTAGGAGGCAAACAAGATCAATTAGACATTTGCAACGAGTTACAATCGACAGGGAACAATGTATTTGAATATCTAGATCTTTGCTCAGTTCTTCCTTGGGGCATCATTCTTTCTGAAGTTTTTTTCATTTGGACTCGAATGTTAGGAGAGAGGTAGATCTAGTGGACCATCACCCAACCCGTAGATTCTTTCTTGTTGTACATCTCCTTCTGATTGCAGCCACTTGCACTTGGATTCTAAGGTTTTTCCATGTTATTACATATAGACCTCATGTTTTTACTTTGCTTCTTGATATTTATATAGGAGACTTTTTAATAATCGAGCTTTATATTGGCATCATTTTACTTAATATTTCCATTGACCTTCTTTTGTGGTCGTTTGTTGGGCATTAATATAATTATGTTATCTCATCTCATAAAATTATAAAATAGTTTGGCCACAATGAATGAGCTGCCACTTCTTCTCCATGTACATTACTCGATGAATGATGCCGCTTTCCTTCTTCTCTACGGAAATACCCTCCAAGAATAATCTTCAACAACCATATCCAGTAAAATGAATGATGCTGCTTTCCTTCTTCTCTACGGCAATACGCTCCAAGAATAATCTTCAACAACCATATCCAGTAAAATATCAATATATGCTAAGTCAAAGGAAGTGGGTGCTCTCCAAGATAAGTAATTATTCTTCTTGAGAGGGCCAATCACTTATAAAGAGGGTGCTCTCCAACAAGGTACTTTAACCAACGATATAATAAAATATTCCATAGAAGACGTACATCTTTGGAATAAGTGCAAGGAAGAGTTTTTGGGCTATGTTACCTTAGCATTGCCATGTAAAATAATCCATGGAAATGATTTTCCCATGAGAAGTGTGCAATAAGGTGGTTATAACTTATGGGACCACATTGACTTGGCTAAGATGTTATAAAATAGTCCATGGAGGATGTACACTTGAAGAGTGTGCTGGTAGTTGTTATGGAATGCCTTGGATCTAGGGCTATCATCAATATAATAATCCTTGAAGATATGGGTGTGATGATGTGCTAGGTAGTTATATTGTGAATGAACTTGTCAAATGCCAACTACGGGAGTGTACCACTTTCTTAATGAGTCAACAACTTTGAGATGCCAAAACTGTACCAAAAATAGCAAGGTAAGCTAAGGCTCTTTTTTTCAATGTAAAAAGCACCTCCTTAGAAAATGGATCACATAGGAACTTTGCAGAAAATGTCCACTTTGGTTGTTATAACAATCTCCAAGGGTGGGATAACCTCAAGTAGTGTCCCAAGGTGTAGATCCACCATCCACATGCAAACAACCTATCCATCTCAATCCAAAAGTCAAAAAACTGGAAGAATCTAGGATGATGTGCATCATTGTTAACATGTCCTCCAAACATAAGCATAAAATAACCAATACCAAGTGTTACCATGTGAAACCATGAACCAAAACCATCAACTCATCTCTAAATGGATGGGAAATGCAATGAAGTGACCTGGGGACATGTGCAAAGTGGTTAAAGCTTAAACCTCCTTTACAAACGCATTTAGTAGTCTTCAATCAATCATGTATGATAACAAGGTAAGTACACTAGACTCTAGAGTGGATTGCTCTGCAACAATAGATGTCACCCATGCAATTTAAAACAAACCATCCAAGGCATTCACCCTGGGGATTTGTGCCCTAGAATGAAGTCACATTATCTCAATACACCAAGCAATGAACAATAATATGCCATGGAACATAGTGAAACATTGTAAGAACACCAAGCCACAAATGGATGACATAAAGGAGCAATTGATTTACCAAAATTACTTTGAAAATCCCTTAGTTGATGGGAATTCCTTTCATGAAAGCCCTAGAGGTTAATCAAGAATGTGTTGTGCTTAGTAAAATCTCCATCGATGGGATCCGACACTACCAAAATACCTATATGCAAGATGCAAGCCTCAATAAAATGATATGATAATGCTAACAAAAGATGGCAATCCATAAGTGTTAAATTGGCAACTAGGGCCAAACTCCATGTGGGTCGGCTTATTTATGGCAGCTGATATTTTTATTGTATCCCTCTCGTCGAGAGGTGTAGGATTGATCCAAAAATCATCCGATTCCGATAAGTATTTATGGAGATATGAATTTATTTTGTTTATGTAATTATTATCAAGCCGACCAGCTCTCATGTAGGCTCTAGAAGCCCAACCGACGTGTCTATTCATCATCCTCATTTTGGTATAAATAGATGAGGATTTGATGTCATTTGGATACACTCTTTATGAGATCTCCTCCTCTCCACGTCTTGGGTTTTTGGAGAAGGAGAGACACTAAAGAATACGCTGGCCTAGTATGATGCCCTAGCTGCAGATGATGCCCTAGCTGATCCAACGCAGTTATGAAGACTCATATACACAGTCAATGGAACAACCCTAAACGCAGTCAAGGGAGGCACTTATACGCTGTCCAAGAAGCCCTCATACACAGTCAACGGAACAGCCCTAAACGCAGTCAAGGGAGGCACTCATACGCTGTTCAAACAGCCCTAAACACAGTCAATAGAAGAGCCCTAAAGACACAGTTAAGGAAACAGCAAAAGAAGACCTAACCGCAGATCTAAGAGGCTCTCATCCATACCCAAAGGGAGGCCCTAATTCTGCAGCAAATAGACTCTAATATGCACAGCAAACAAAGGATAGGACAGCGAGGTATGGAACGCTGTTTCAGGCAGGCTGAGGTGTTGCCTTGCGGATTGCAGTCTTGATCTTGAAGGCCGAGAATGAAAGGACTGTCTCAGAGCACTGCTGAAGGGTAAACCGTTCTGTTAAGAGAATGCCACAGTCAGTTTTGGGGTGAAAGGTTTATGTGTTGGGCTTGAAACTGCCCTTAAAGAGTAGCATGGAGGGCAGCACCCTATTGGAGGACAGCCACAGTAAGAAGAAGCAATTCTGGGTTAGTTTAAGGGTTGTTAGGGACTATGGTTGGGTGCCCTAACCAGTCCAGAATTGCTGCAGCCAAATTACCCTCCAACAGTGAGCTAATGCACACATTCTGAAGTGTATCTTGTATGTGTTGGGACAGTAGTTTGCTGTGATAGAAGAAGGTATTTTTCATATGCCTTAAGGACTGTTTGATAAGCCACAGCTATATAATGAAAGGCAGCATGATGATGAATGAGACCATGAAAGATGCAGCATGATGGGCATGTCAGTAAGGGGCAGCATGATGATAGGAGCAGATGGGAGGAGCTCAATGACTAGGTGCAGCACAGCGACATGAGTACAAGCTGCAACACTAAGTCAGGTGAAGACGTCACCTTGGAGAATCAGTTGAAGCAGAATGTCTTCAACTGATCTCATGTATCATCGTTATAGGAGACGATCTATGCTCAAATCTAGATAAGTCAAAGTGTTGACTTCTGTTGTAAATGTACTCTCTCTCTCTTTCTCTGCTGAACTTTGAAGATAAAAGAAGATTTGATCAAAGGGTTTCCCCACACATTGTGGGGTTTGTCCCTGGCTCGCGCCATATCTTGTGTCCTCTTGTCTTGGCTTGTCTTCTGCGTTTTGTATTTATGTTCTATCTGCAGTTTATCGTAATGCTGATGTGATTGCTAACTGTGAAAATTTAAATAAATTGCTCTAGCATAGAACATACCTAAATTTAACAATAAGCAAATTTGCATCAAAACATTACCACCTTGGCTCCAATTCAAAATATTTCAATCGCAACATTGTTGGCTAGGGTCTCCAACTTTGGATAGTCCTCATGCTTTTTGAGGGAGAACACTTCTCAAGTAGGAAGTAAATCAAAGTCACGGTATCTTGTTTCTATAGCCTCAACATCCTCTCCAAAGATATGTCCATGTGGACACTCTCTGTTTTATATACTTTTCAATATAGAACCATCTGGTAGATCTTATTGGTTTGTTTAGTATGTGGAGGACAAGCCTAGGTCAGATTCAATTCTTTTGATGATGATAAAGCACATTATGTAGATGGAAGAGGCAATCTTCTGCTTGAACTAGAAGGTAAGCCATTCATTTCCCAGAGTGTCCTTCGTATTTCAAGCTTGAAAAGGACTCTTCTATCTATTAAGTGAAATATATCCAATCAATGTCAAGCTCTGGATATGATCTTCAAGGAAGTAGATACCTGTTTTGTGGTTGAAAAAGAAGACAAGAATATTACAAGCATCAAGTGTATAGAACATGGCCTTTACAGAGTTCTGCTCATCTTTATTCATTCTATGAATGTTCAAGAATATTTATTGCAAATCTGAATTTAAACTAGATTTGTTAAGGTCAACTAAAAGGTGGTTGGTTTCTCTTATGGTAATTTTGTGCGTTCTATAAAATGTAAGAATAATTCTTGGTTTCTGTACCGATATCTGTCATTTGGTCCATAAAAATTTGTAGTAGCATCTTCCTAATTTCTTAATTTTATGCTTCATTGTTGAATGCATGGAACCAGTTCTCATATCCTCCAGGATTGATTGGAAATTCATTGAACATGGAAATTCCCTTTTTTGTAGTTTCAAATTTCTTCCATTGAGGTTCAATTCTTTTCTCTCAGGTCCATGAATTGAGCACACAGTGGAATTAGCTCTTTTCCCAACTAGTGGAAATCACAGACAGTGCAATCGCTAGGGTCATCAAATGTATCATTTGGGAGGGGGCTGGTGCAGTGGGGGGGGGGGGGGGTGCTGCAATCGAATTTTGGTAGAGGAAGTGAGTATATTCTTTGAGAAGTATTTCTAAAGGGGTGCCCAGTAATATTTAGCCAAGGTTTCCCTTGCAGGCATGAGTTTGACTGTGTTTTGATATCTTGTCATCTTTCTTCTCCTCCAGAATGCACTGGTCAATGATTTCTGGTTTTTCTTCTAATATGGGGTTCTTTCTTTTACTCTTTGTTAAACTGGATGCTCCCTCCACATCAGTACTGCATGCTATAGAAATAACAGTGTCCAAACTTTTCCAACAAAACATACTGGTTTTGTTAGAAGCAATATCATTTGCTGTGACTTCTGCAGCCTTGTAAAATAAACTTCCAGCATACAGTAAAGGATTATTATCTCCCCGGGCTTAGTTAGAGATTTTTCAATCGAACTTTCAACCTCAGCTAAGAATTTGGCACCAGTAGTCATTATAGAAGTCAAATGATAATGATAGGTTCAAGCTGGATTGCAAAGTCAGTAACTCTCTGTTCATTTACTAGTCATTTGTTAGGAATCTTAAAATTTTCAGTTTTTAAAGTGTATACTTTTATCCCACAATTACCATTCTGGCTATGACTATAGGTGAAGGTTCAATATATGTTTTACTTCTTGTAGGCTACTTACATTTCATTTTACTTGCTCACCTGCATAGGCTGACTCGACAATCTATAAATCTTCTGTTTCAGGATAAAACCTGTTCTTATACTATGAACACGGCCTTCTCTCCTTGCAGATCATCTTCATTCAGTAACGTATATAAGATGTCAAGATATTGAACATAGGCAGGGATAACATGAATTACCTGAACATTGACAAATACTGTAGGAAACATATGTTGATGATTTTCCTGCCTCCAGGATTGGACTTTGCTAGGCTACACTCTACCAAGTTACAGATATAGCTTTCAGAGGAAGCAGGTAGGACATTAGAAGTCAGAATATGATGGTTTGATTTGCTTATGTGTTGGAGGAATTGATAAAGTGCTAGACTCTACCTTGGGCATATTAAGCGGCAGATTGGTTGATGGAGTACTCTTCTTTGACAGAAGAGAAAAGACCACAGACAAAAGAGCATAAAGGTGGGCTAATGTGGCAAATGATATGGCATTGAACAATTATGTGACAGGAGAAGAGAGAAAAGGGGATGGGAAATGGTTGGTGGCTGATGTGACAGAAAATATTATAGAGGCCAGTGTGACTGAAGAAAAGGAGGCTGTTTCCAAAAGAATAATATAAATATTTATTAGGAACAGACTTGTAGAATTGGATTCCTCTGTAGAGATATAATTAAACTCACCACTGATTGGATGGCATAAAAAATTCATGGTAAACATTGGTACAAATAAAATGAATGCAGTGGCAGGGTTAAAATGAACCAGGGAAACACTTAGAAAGAAGCTCTGAGAGCAACAGGTAATTGTATACAGTGGAACTAAAGATGGGAGTGTAAATCACTCTTCTTTTCAATGTCATTAAATTGCACAATATATATATTTAACACAAAATTGTTCCCCTATTGGTCACTGGAGATAAATGATATATCTTCAGCTTTGTTAACAGTGAAGAATGAATAGTAAAATAGACTGTCTTTTCTAAAATATTTTTGTAGGTTTTCTTACTTTTTCATCTTTTCTTGCATGAGAAGCAGTGAAATAGAGTTCTAAAATTGGACCTATATGTAAAATATTTTTACTGTTAATTAAATCTCCGCTTGCTTACATCTTGACAGTCTTGTATACAGAGTTGATCACTTCCAGAAAATTGCTAAATCAGCCCATTAGGTATTGCGTGATTCAATGGTGTGAGAAAATGAACAGCGAGGGAACCATACCCTTTAAAGAGAACTATGAAGCTTTTATTGATACAATCAGAATATGTCTTCTTACATTTATATTTGTTAAAAGTGGAGGGAGTAAGATGTTATGTAACTTTCCATTTGTTTACGATTAATTCTAAATCGTTTTAATGTGCTACGTTTACTAAAGGAATTTCTAATCACTAACTTGCTATTTATTTGCAATTAATTCTAAAGTACTTTAACGTGCTATATTTCCTAAAGGAAATTCTAATCACTTAAGGAATGACCAAAAATATTAGTTACACTAACATTTGGATTATTGAATGAGTATGTGGAATCGATTCAATGGTTACAAAGTGAATGGCTTGCAATTTGGAAGCATATTGTGGTTGTTGAATGTCATTTAACCTGATTCTAATTCCATTACTCTTTTGAAAATAGATAGTTTTTTTGTAGCTGGTCAGGCAAAAGTTATTATATCATCCAACAGCCAGTGTTACTGTGTTGAGATGACGTATTCTTGTGTTTCTGAGCTGGAGAGATCTTTCTGCTTGTTCAAGTGGACATTCTTGGTTGCTGTATTTTCTTGGTGTTTATGATGTTGTTTCTGTTGCTTGTAGTTAAACAAGATTAGTTGTGTGGATTTGAGGATTCCTCTAATCGCTATTTACATTTATTAGATCAATTTATTGTTCAAATTTTAATATGTAAACATAAATCTTAAGCAAACAATACGTTTTTTGGACTTGTTATATTTGCAGGTCACCCTCGCTCAAAACTGTGGCAATGCATCACAAGGGCTTCAAGAAAGGGCTGCAGGAGCCTTGTGGGGATTATCTGTATCTGAAGCAAATAGGTATTTTTCTTTTGAAAACTTACTTTCACGATGATCATACTTGTTCTCCTGTTTGTGGAGTGTTCCCGGCTTATAGCTGAATGTATGTCTAACTGTGATTGTGATGGGAACTGTTACGTTAACTGAAATATATGGCAATTACATTTGTAGATATTGTTTTGACGAAAAAATATTATTAACTTTTGTAAATTTGGATATAAATTACTGTGCTGAGAGGCGCTCTCCAACCCAGTGTGGTAGAGATGTTGTAACATTTTGACTAAGTTAAATTATATAAAAATAAAAAAACAAAAATAAAATGAAAATAAAAAGATTAATGTAATGTAAATTTTTTATCATTTAACTCTGTCAAAATAAAAGAAAAAAATAAAAATAAAAATAACCCTATAGAAATAAAATAATAATAAAAATAAAAATGAACCATGGTGTTGAGAACCGATCACATTGAACCATGGTATTCATGTGGAATATAGGCTATTTAAAGGGGGTAATTAAACCAGCCTAGATCCATCTTAACTCTGGATCTACCAAGTGCTAAGAGGGATCAAATCTCTTGAAATGCAAACCTCTTTTAGAGTGGAAAGGGATTTGATCCCTCTAGATGCTTGGTAGATCTGAAGTTAAGATGGATCTAGGCTGGTGTAGATATGTTTGAGTAACCATGAGGACAACTCCTCTTGTTTAACTTGCACTACTCTTTCTATTGATGTCTTTACGTTTTCTCTTTGGTTCTTATGCATATAGGGTACTTGAACAATTTGTTAATTTCTAAGTACCAGGTTCAGACATAAGTTTGTTACAGCTAATTTGTCCCCAAAAAATATTTCCACTCAGCAAATAAATTTTTCGCCATAAAAATAAAAGCTGAAAATTGTAAGACATAAATGCTTAGATACTTTTAATTAAGAAAATTACCAGCAGAATTGTGTAAAAAACTAGTCACAAAAAACAGCCACAAACACAATGAAATTGGCTCAAACAAATTCTCCTTCATTAAATTCTTCTCTGGAAAATGAGTGGCTCCCTTGTCAGAGAATTTGGCCCTCAGAAATACAGAAATTTCAGCAGAAATAAACTTGGAAATATTTAGAAAATCTCCTTCTTCCACACATAGCAAGATCTTGGATGGCATAGTTGGAGACGATCGATACAAGGTGATGAACGAGGTGATCTACTACAAAGACAAGATTTATTTGGTTCCAGGCTCCGAATTGCAGGAGAAGATCATGCAGGCCGCACATGACTCACCACTGGCAGGGCATCGAGGGTTCCTTAAGACATACAAGGCCATCAGAGAGCGTTTCACCTTGAGGGGCCTCAAGGAGGATGTTTTGAGATATGTTCAGGAGTGCGACACTTGTCAGAGGAAGAAGGGTGAGTAGACACATCCTACCGGTCTATTACAACTCCTCCCTATTCTTGAGAGAAAATCGAAGAGCATCACAGGATTTTTGGCAGTTCAGGGGCGAGATTGCATATATATGGTTGTTAACAGGTTGACTAAATTTGCCCATTTCTTCCCCATTCCAGCACAATATTCAGCTTCACAGGTGGCTGAGTTATTTTTCCGAGAGGTGTCCAGGTTATATTGTCTTCCCAAGGCCATAGCAAGTGACAGAGATAGCAGATTTATGGGGGGATTTTGGCAGGAATTGTTTTGCCTAGTTGGGACTGAAGTTACACCTAGCACTAGCTACCATTCATAGACGGATGGCTAGACTGAGATAGCGAATAAATGGTTGGAGGGCTACTTGCGCAACTATGTGTGACTGGGAAACAACGTGCATAGGTGAAGTGGTTGCACCTTGGAGAGTACTGTTATAACACTACTTATCACATGCCCATATGTATCACCTTTTTGTACTTTGAACGATTATGATGCGCTAACCTTGCTGACATGGTTTTAGGAGATAGCAGAGACCTAGGAGCTAAGGACTGGATACAAAAGCTAATATATCCTTAGAGCTCTCAAGGATAACTTGCAGATAATGCAAAATCAACATAAGCTATAGACAAAGGCAGAAATGAGAGGCACTTTGAGATTGGTGACCTAGTCCTTTTGAGGCTCAAACTGCACAGGCAATCCATGTTGAAGGATAAGGGAGCATAAAAGCTTAAGCCACACTTTTATGGGCCTTACAGGGTGACCAGGTGAGTTGGGGAGGTAGCGCTGGAGCTCCCATCCGGGAGTAAGGTGCACAATGTGTTCCACATCTTTGGCATGAAAAAGGCTATGGGGCAGTAGGTTACGACAACCACAGAGTTACCATTGATGGATGGTGAAGGGCATTTGATTTTAGTTCCAGAGGCCATTTTGAAGGTGAGAGAGAGGAAACTCCAGAGCAGGGTCATTAAGGAGTTTCTATTTTGGTGGAAAGATCTGCGAGAGGACGACACTACATGGGAGGGAGAACAAATAGTACAACGCATGACATTACAGTTGCTTTAGGACAAACAACATTTGGGGGGGATTGTAATATTCCGTCTAATTAAATTTTGCTACGACTATCCCACAATTTTGCAATTTTGGGTGTTGGACAATTTTTGTGCACAAAATTTAGGAAAATGGGTGAAGAGGCATCAATTTGATTTTTGTGAGAAAAAGGGGCTTTATAAACATTAGGAAGATGGAAAATTAAACAAGTAGTGCATTGTGGGGGCCACCTCAAGAAGGCAATTCGGACTTCCTTGAGGAGAAAATCAATTTGAAGGGAAAAGAGGAAAGAAGGAGGTCAAATAGGAGGGCCCACAAGGAGAGAGAAGGTAACAAAGATGAATAGAGGAGAGGAGCTCCATTTTTGGGTCTTTTGCTATTTTGAAACTCAACCATTGTTCACTTGAGCTGCTTAGACAAGTCAACAAGTGTTGCTTAGCACAAGGGAATTTTCAAGTGGGAATTCCCAACTTTTCTTTGGTGAACCTTGAGTGTCACTTCGATCTACAATTGTTTTGGAGTGGTTTTCAGTGGTATTAGATCAACTTGGGCGCATAAGAGAGAGGACAAATTCATTGGAGGAGCAACTAGTTTGCATGCTATTGCCGGGAGTTTGGAGGTGTTTCTTCGAGAGATTTCGCTAAAGTCTACAGATGGTTTGCAGGGCTGTTTTTGGGGCTAAATTGTGAGCTGAATTTTTGTTTACAGGTGTTGCGGAGAGGGACATTAGTTGGGCTTGCGCAGGGATCTTGGAAGCTAAGCTATTGTGGTGTGGTGGCAGAGGAATTTGGTGCTGAGGTTGGAGGAATTTCAGCAGGAATTTGGGGGAGATTTTTGGGGAGTTTGCAACCATTTCACACAGTTAATTCCCAGGGCAGTGAGTAGCAGGTTGGAGGAGGAACTTACACTATTGGAGGGGTCTCGGGGTTGGTTGGAAGGAGCCTAAACCCTTTTTGGGTTTTTGTGGGATTATTGAGAGGAGGGCTACAACTAGATTTGCAAAATTTTCTGAGCATTCTATAGGGCCAAAAATCTTGTTCCATTCTAGTCAAAAGCAACATAAATTCTTGGGTTAGTGCAAAAATTGGAGAGGAGCGTTTCCAGCGCATGAGCATCATTGTTATCGCTCGGGTTTTGCCTTGCTTGCTGTAGGAAGCCCAGGTTCCTCTATTTTCATCTATTTATACCCCACTCTGCTCAGATAATAAAATGGCTCAGCATTTTGGTTCCTATTTTTGGTGTTTAATTCTTGTGCTTGCATGTCTTTGAAATTGTAGCTTGTAGTTAGTTCATAGTCTTTGTTATTCTACTATATTTTCCTACTAGGAATATTACAAAGCACAAGTCGACCTTGACAGAGACAAGTCGACCTAGAGGAGGCTATTCGATGTCATGGAAAGCCTATAAATAAAAGCAACTTCGACCTAATTTGGCACGAGTTCGATCTCTCAAGCAAGAAGTTTGATTTGAAGCCGAGAACAAGAAGGAAGCAAGGGTGGAGTTCTAGAAGAAGAGAACAGCTCAAGGAGAAACCAAAAATATGATTTTGTGACCATCTTTCTTTCACAGTTATGAATGATTTGGGGTTTCTGGTGTAGCTACAACGTTGAAACCGCATGCCTAATTACAAGTTCGAATGCTAGTTGCAGGAATGATAAGAATTGAAGCTTAAAGTCTCCAAGAGAAGAAGCAAGCTAGATCGAAGGAAAGTGACCTAATATGTGACATCATCTTCCCACACGAAGTGGTGCTAGGGATTTTGTAAGGCCGAAGATTGCAGGTCGAAGCAGGGGGCAAAGTTCTGGGTGGAAGCTGGTTAAGGCAAGATTGACCCTTGTTGACTTGGTTGATTTTTGACCTAATTGGAACGACTTCTTGAAGGGTTGACTTGGTGCTTGGAGGACTTGGTCTAGGGTTTTGGGTCTTGGTTTTCTCATTTGAAGCAAATTCTAAAACAAGAGAAGAGATTCTTTCTAGGTTTTCCCCTTCAAGGGGTTTTGCCCTGGCTTGGAGGCTATATCTTGTGTCCATTGTCTTTATTGTTTTGCTCTTGATAATTGTTTGATGGAAAGATCTAACAAAGAAACATAAGAAGATTACTAAAAGTTCATAAAAAATAATTAAGGTTAAGGAGAATTTGAATTAATAGCAACCCTACTGCACTCTCCAACATGGTACTAGAGCCAGGTGAACAAGAGAAGGCAGTTGGAAGATCATCTTGAAGGGTTTGCTTATTAAGGGGAATCATTTGCAAAAGGACACAAGGAAGGAAGAAGAAGATCTATCGACATAGAAGGAAGAGAACTACATCAATCTTTCATTGAAGGAAGGTAGGACAAGTTCTTATTGAAGATTTTCTAGTGCACTAGATCACCGGATTCGCTCTAAAGGGGGCACGAATCCCGAATCCGTCGAATCTGACACGATTCGGTACGGATTCGTGTCCTTTTTGGATGACACGTCGTGTCCTTTTTTGCCATGTCATGTCAGGTTCGTGTCACGAAAATCCGAATCGTGTGTGCATTTTTTGAAATAAGTCCTGGAAAAATCGAATCGTGTCTGGAAAAACCTCGATAATATGGTTTTGGATCCGCGTGTTTTCTGTTACCATCTGTTTAATTTTCATATATCAGAAACAAGGTTCTATGGTGACCGCCATTTAGGGTCTTAGTCCTTCCACTTAACATCTGGAGGAATTCGTTAATTTATTACTAGGGTTAGGCTTATATCACTCTTTGGAAGCTAATTCCATTGTAAATGGCCGCCCTTGATACGCCGAATTATGAAGAGTTATCAGCAGAGGGTTTCATCCCACAGCAATCTTCTGGTTCGACATGTACAGTTCCGAAGAGGTTTATCAGTTTCTGAAAAATCCGAGTCCCTTCAGGGTTCGAACCCCTGAGCCTTATGCATGATCTATGCTCGTTGACGGCTACTCCTTAGTTATATTCTTTTGCACTTAATTTGTTTCTTTTTTTTATATGCATGCAAATCTGTTGTTTATTTTCACTCTTTCTCGGAATGCACGAAATATTTCTTTGGGTTACAGTCGGTTTATTATTTAGAAATTCCAGAACAGGGTCCTGTCGTTCTTTAGCATTCAACCGTCTTCTTTTCTTTGATTCTTGTATGGTTTAGCCAGGCGGTCATGAACTTGCTCTGTCACTGTAGTCCTATTTAATTTAGGATTTTACAGAACTACTTTTAACTTTCTTAACACTGAGAATATTTGTCATTCTACCTGTTCCTAAACAGAGCTGTAACAACATTTCTATATATAGATTGTCTGTCAGACTAAACTGTAAAATTATTTCCTTGTAAGGCGAATTGACAATACAGAACTGAAATGTCTTTTTCTTTCTTTTAAAATCAATACAGATTTGTAATATCATTTTCTTTCAAGCAATCTGTCAATACAGAATTAGAATATCATTTCCTTTCAACTAACTGTCAATACAGAAATTATAATATCATTTTCTTTCAAAGCTAACTGTCAATTTTAACAGTTCCTATAAAGATGAGAGTACTGTGTTTTTTTACAATTAACACCACCAGAATTCACAATGAGATAATCCCACCTTGACAGTTGTTTCTTCCTCTGAAACCCTTTCGTTGAATCAAACTCTGTAGTTAAATGTAACTGAGTTCTTCTATAAAAATATATATACTAGCTAAGAAATTTTAGAAAAACTATTTGCTTGTAGAACTCTCTTCTAACTTATAACTTATAACTTATGAATTATGAATCATGATTTAAATCTTTAATAGATTTATCATTTATGTGACTAGTACCATTGACATTTATTTGAATTTTGCATGTACTATGCATGCTAATAGCTATAGATTAAGAATCAAGATCTATGTTTGAAATCAATAAATTTGTATCATTAATTAAAATTTGTGTAAGAAATATGATAATAT